>CALYDF020002059.1:0-12063 GCA_944474145.2 Dicrocoelium dendriticum
GTTGCTGACTGTAAAGCCTTCGGTCTAAACTTATTGACAACAGGATAATGTGAAAGCGCAGCGACGACAATTTTTTGACACGGTTACTTCAGTGAAGATGCTATTGGATTAAGCTTTACGGTGAGAAAGTAGAAACAAGGAGATTCATTGGTCCTATTACAGTCTGGAACGTATGTGATTTATGGAACCGCAAGACATCGGCCCCCTTCCGTTGCTGATCGCCTGCACCCGTCAATAGTTTACCAGTGCTGGAATTCCGCGCTGCACCTTACTGAGACCATTAACATGCTTGTATAACCGTTCCGGTTCGGTTCATTAACTTAAAATAGTACCTCACCATGTCCTGATTGATCGATTTCAAGCAAATGTGTACTGCGCCACGTAGGCAGTCCGGGTTTTGGAATTCGGGAAGTCAGTTTGATCTCTCCATCCTGTGTCCCTCAAGAACAGACGTTCAGGTGTTCTTCTCTTCTCAACTAACTTGCTTATCTTCTGATGATGGAGGCATTTCTTTTCCAGCACATTCAGTACTAGTGTGCTAATTATCCTGTAAACGTTTCCCGGGCGCTGCCTTGGGAGTATACAATTGAGAAGGTCCAGGATACTTACTAAAAGGCGCGGAGAATTTTCCTGTATGCCTGACATCCCTTTCAGGATATTCGACCCAACATACATAGTCAAACAGTATGGTGGTCGCTGAGACCAATGGTGTGCTTGCAACTATTCCGTAGATCAGCAGTTCTTTGTTTATGAGCACAAGATCAAGCATCCATGGCCTGTTAGGGGTTCGAAATCTGGTGAAAGAGTAGCGGAGTATTGTCCCTTACAAACAGACTCAGAACTGCATGCTATCTATTGCCGATGATTATATGTCATGCAATGTAAAGTCGACTGCGATGAGAATATGACTGTATGACTTGTCCACAGCAAACTGCAAAACGCCTTTCAGTTTGGAATCCAATTCAAACGTAGAGTTTGGTGGATGGTAAATTACGGCTACAAGAGAAGTGTCCTTGTTCCGCAAGCATAGTTGCACCAAAACGAATCTGGGGCACAGATTTATGGGTAATAATTTCACATCGAAGGTTAGCCTTGCATTACGGAACTACACCACCAATCCTTCCGGTCCTATCGCTCCGGTGCAGCGGCCTTCCAGGCAAATTGATTTTTGGAATCAGCTACCCCTATCTTTAACCAAGTCTAGGTAATCATATTGAGATCTCCCGGCCGTGACACGTGACGCTCTCTAAGTTCGGCCCATTTAATAGAAAAGGCTTGCGTTTTAGTATTAAAAAAGGATAGTGTCTGTGGCAACATAGACTGCTCTCATGACTTTATGGGATTTGTGGTACTGATACAGCGGAATCCCAAGTTAAGACAATGCACTGCAAGTTATTTTGCTCTTAGTGTTAGGTTATTTGGTTCTATGACCCTGGCTCACCGGTGATTGGTTGGTTTTTGCCACTCTCAGACTGGATGTAATCATTATTTGGACCGGTGGACAGATGCACCATGGAAGTTGGAATTGCCTACACGAAACCTCCCAATTCTTTTATCACGTCTTCCTAGGACCTCCGATCTTTGGTTCCACCTTAATCGATCCCGCGGTCGGCGATCCCGTGCTGGCTGTCTACATGAGAGACATTCCGAATCTCTATCGGTTGGTTTCGGCAGAGAAGATTCCTCAAGTAGTACCTGAAAATCTAGCTAAGGATTACGTTCTATCAGGTGCTGCCCGCTATCCAAACGTAGTCGCCGCTGCTTAGTATGACAATGCCATATTTCAACTGGTACCTCAGTTATGTAGGTTAGGTTATTGAGTTGACTGGTAATTGTACACGAAGCATACATATTTTGTTCTGCCGACCATCTAAGGGCCTCACCAGGTCAATGACTTTAACAATTCTCGCGGCCCCGTCCTGCTAAATTTGATAAAACCTGTACAGTTCTGGTGAGCCATCGTATTTCGCTCAGACGTGATCGTTTCCCAAACCTACCTGATTTGAGAGTCTAGCTGCATCTGTGCTGGCAACTGTCTAGTACACGCTGGATGTGAGGTGGTGCGATACACCATGAGAAACGTATGTATCTTATCTTATGTTGATCCGCCCCACCGCGCTATTCTCAATAATCGTTTAAACACATAAATTATCTCTATGAGTTTAGCACAAAACATAACATCCGACTGTAGATCCCGCGGAAATGTTGCAGTACATACTTCTTTTGTGCACGAACGACATAAGATTTTATTTCCAAAGTAAAACGTATAGACAGATAGACGGTGTTGCAACCCACGCGATCTTTTGTCATTGGATGTGTTCATGTGCATGATCGAAGAGACGGCGGACGATATGATAAATTCGGCGACTCCATACAAGCCTTAAGTGACTGATATACTGCTACTCATGGATTCCGAGGAAGACATTGTGCGTGCGACCAAAACTGTACTCCGGACACATTAGAAGAAGAAAAAGATTTCCTGTTCTGGACACTACAATCAAACGGGTGTCCGGTGCAGTTTACAAAACACCTTCGTGACATACTCAAGCGTGGTCTAGTTCCATCAGCTCAAAAACATCAGATATTTATCTAGCTGTCATTCATAGGTGATCATATTATGAAAATCAGGCGAAGCGCATTAGGGATACAGTGAAAGAGCTCACAATGCGGCTGAACTACGGATGCTCACATCGACAAGACCACTGCTTGTGTGTTGCTTTAAGACACCGATGACAAGGGAGTGAATGTCCCATTGCTACTACAAGTAGAGCTTTTGCTGCAGGCACAGCTATATCAGGCGCACTAACCGGTTTAGGTGCCAAGATCAATGAGCACATTCCCAATTGTTTATGCATCTGCATGGATTTGGTAAAGGCAGAATTGGGTGAATTGAAAAATTCGGCTGTCTCGGAAATCACAAGACCCTTTCTGAGCACGGCCACCGAGTTAACTCTGAGAAATCACTCACCGACCTGATACGCAACCTATCAGAATCCAAAGAAGTTCAGTTCAGCGTAGCTCAGGGCTTGGTACCTGGACCCCGCCTGTTCCTGGTCTTCATAAATGATCTCGCGAGTGTGGTGTCTTCTAACTGTTTGCTATTTGCTGATGATCTAAAGGTATGGCGTACTATAGCTCCGTGTAGGACCACACAGGGTTACAGAAGGAACTGGACAAAGCGTACACATGGTCCATGGAGAACAAGCTGCATTTCAACGTCACCAAGTGAAACGTTCTCAGCATAGAGAACATGTGAATACACAAGTACTGCCTAGTACCACAAATTCTACAGCGGGTTTCTCACGAGTGCGATCTCGGAGTGATAGTTCAAGATGACCTCGGTTGTTCCAGGCAGAATGAAAAGGCATCTAAGAAAGCGAACCAGTACCTCGACCTTCTTCGCAGAGCTTTCGGGAAGTTTGACCCTTCAGACTTTCCAAAAATGCTTAGTGCGTACGTGAGGCCGCACGCGGAATACGCTATACAAGCGTGGCAATCCTGGCTCAAGCACCATCTCACCGCGCTCGATACGGCACAACGGAGGGCAACTAAGAGCGTCAGAGGTTGGACCAGCCTCCCCTACCCTCAAAATATACAGTGGATGTTATCGGAGTCTAAGGGGCGATCTCATAATGGTGTACCAGATCCTGAGAAACCCTAACCACCCATGTCATTCCCTTTTAATACTCAGTCAAAACACCCCACTAAGAGGTCACCAGTTTAAGTTAGTCACGCAGTACAGCCGCCTGGAATGTCGGCGAAACTATTTCTCCCTTCGAGTGGCACAGCCTTGGAACGCCCTCCCGGAACATGTAATTGATGCACCCACGCTATCTCTTTTCAAAAAAGGCCTTGATGATATTCTGTCACATTTACACCAGATGCTGGCACTAACGCACAACAAACAGTGGATAGTGCCATAACCCTATTCGAGAATGAGTCAATCCAAACCCCTTGCACGAAATTTGGTAAACACTACTACTATAGAAAATGGATTTCAGTATCCCGTCGACCCGAGACAGCTGCACACGCGTAAGCGTTGTCCTTGCTATATTTTTTATTATTTTCTTGCTTATCACATGATCAATAACCACTCCCTTTATTGCTTTGTGTGCGTACATTCTCATTTCAAACTCCCTTTATACGGCAGTGCAATTGAATCTGTAATCGCCCGAACTGACGACACCATTATCCCTTGATCTATATTTTTTCACTCTAAACACCCTACGGAACATGTCAAGCACCTGAGTTTTTACCCTTTATAAATCGTTGTTCATTGTTTAATCAACGTACACATATATACACTCGCACGCACATCCTTGTCAATATATTATCTACCCACTAGATCACTAACAGGTTAGAGGCAGCATGCCGAACGCGTTCATCATCACCCACGAAACTGGACCAGAAAGTTTGACCGCAAACTTCTCATCGTATCGCAACACATGCGTGTTGTTTAATGCATATTTCACACAGAATGTACACGCTGTGTCAACACAGGTTTTGTCTGACAGCAGATGGGGGGATTGAGGATGCAGGCGTCTTGTACGTTCGACTACTTGCGTTTCTTGGCTGCGCAGCTTGGATGTTGAACGGGGGGTAGGTTCTAAACTTGATTGCTGACCCACGATGGGATATGCTCAGCGATTGGCACGCGCAACTGGCGCTCTGTCATCCATATGTCGGTGGCCTTGCAATTAGATGTAAAATTGTAAAATATGTGTGAATTTCTGGACTGTGGAAGCTGCGGTTTAACCGAAGGTGTGGGAATGCGCGTTGTTGTGAATAACAGTAACGGTTGCGCCACAGGTTATTTACGTGAAACCGCAGATTCCAAAAGCCGTCGAAATACTGGGCTTACATCATTTTCCTTAGTTCACAGTAGCTTCGGTGTAACGTTAAGCTTTGACACGGTATGCCCCTTCTCTTTCTCTTCTTACTGAAGTGATCGATGAAAGAATTTAAATACCCGTTTTCTTCTGGGTTCTTGGTGAGGAATCTCACCCCTTCATCTAACTTGTCAAGCGGGCAGATTTCAGTGTTCTCTCTAACGGGGTCTGCACCAATCTTGTTCGCAGCGTTTTGGCACAAAATTATGGAGTTTAAGATACTACCCATTCTAAGTATTAATAATGCGTTCGACTGAGCGCCAGCCGCAGATGTGCATCTTGGAGAGTATCTAGCGTCGGTCAGCAATTCAGTATCGAACCTACCCCCGTCCAACACCCAAGCTGCGGAGACAAGAACGCAAGTAGTCAAAAGTACAACATGCCTGCATCCTCTATCCCCCCCCGTTTGCTGACAGACAAACCCTGTGTTAACACCGCGCGTTTATTCTGTGTGACGTATGCATTAAACAACACTCATGTGTTGCGATATGCTGAGACGGTCGCGATCAAACAGCTTCACCAGGAAGACGTGTTCGTCAGGCTGGCTCTACCCTAATAGTGATCTATTGGGCAGATGATTAATTGACAAGGATGTGTGTGCGAGTGTATATGTTTGTACGTTGATTGGTAATTTTTCTATCTCAGCGTTAATAACTTTTCATGATGCTATGAATTTTCATGTGTTCTGTGGTGCGCACGTAAAAATCTGCATATAAATGTGTTCGAAATTAACTGGTGCGGTGCGTCATTGATATCGTTTTACCGTAACTATCGTCGTGAAACATTTACTTCAATGATGCAAACGTCTCTGGCATGCCGAAACAAATGACAGCTGTTGGATAGTGGCTGTTGTGGTTGTGTTAAAGATTGTGATGACTTCTGGTCACTTTGAGTGAGCATCGACCACAATATGATGATTCCTCAACAGGCCCTGCGAAATCTAGATATATACACGCAGGACCAGGGATTTGTTTTTTCAGGCCATGGTGTTGGGTGTGTACGGTTAGATGCTCCATCCCACACTGTTCACACTGTTTATACTGTTGCGTGATATCGTCGTCGATGTTGGGCCAGTTGACGTAACCGCTTGTCAGTACTTTGATTCGAGTTATGACCTCTGCGGAGTTGGACGCCAGTTGGCTGTGGTGGCAATGTGGGGGCATCCACAGCTTCAGCGTAGAGTAAACATGTGTCGACCATTAATAAACTATCCTGGCGAAGACGATAATCGATGAAATCTGGACGCATTATTGGATCAACGCTCACCGGAGAAGCTTTGATATCTTGTGTCAATTTACACACACTTTCTAAAGGGATACTCCGAAGATTAAACTTACCTAACCGGCCAATACCGATACTGTTTGGTCCGTGCTAATTAGTGAGATAACAATGGACTCAGATGTACGATCATTGTAGGGTATCAAACAGTCTATCTAACCAATCAATCCCAGCGTTATTACTGATGCGCTGAAGGCACTTTGTTGAGTGTACACGACTGGAGGAGTCACGATGGCTACCCAAATAGACTGTGAAATGTTGAGGGTCATTTTGAAGTACACCTTGTGGGGATGGATTGCGACCCACAATCTAAATCTTGCACGCGTTTCCCATTGAAGTGAACCTTGGTCGTTCGATCATGGGGACCGTAGCTGAGGGAGATAGAAATTGGGTGTTGCTAGCCCGAAAACACTGCATTACTATGACGCGTTTCGAGGTTATTTCATCTCATCAGATAGAGTTAGCAGGCATCGAACCCGGGACCATTGGGATGTTAGTTAAATAAATAAAAAAATAAATATTTTATTCTCGACTGTGCGAGGCACGCTCGTGGAGGCATGGTCAGATATGTACAACGGTACAAACATTTTAATGCAATTGTAACAGTAACGCAGAAAATTGTTCATATATCCATGATTGGAACTGTACAATGTGGAAAATGCGAAACAATAAGTTGGCTGTCATGAGATACGGGACCTCAGCTAATAAGAGATTGAGAATCCTGAATGATCCATTGAAAGGTAATGGAAGAGCCCGCACACAAGGAAGGAAAAGGGCTACGTATCGTAGGATGTAAAACGACAACAGTATATACAGATGTAGAAGTCCCAGTGTAACGATCCTATGTAGAATTGTGACGCTAGTTGACCTGCCAGTGTAAAGTTATGGGCTGTGACTTTATTCGGTGGCGAGTCACATACAGTGTTGCAGTGTTGTTAAACGGACATTTATGGCTTTTTGTAGGGAGAACGCTTGCCAGGTGAAAACCCACCACGTCCTGGAACACTGCCACCAATCCATTGAATGGCAAATTGTAACTGGCTATGTTTCTTGTTAAAAGTCTGTTTGCTCGGTTATTCGCAGTCAGGTTGCGTCCCATTTTTCTGCTGGTTGATGCAATAACTGGTTGCCTATTGCGTTCCTGGGTCCTGTCCATTGGTAGGTCGGGTACTAAACATTCTTATTGAATATGGTGTGTTGATCCTTCGCAGAACCACGTGAAGTCTTCTCTGATTATGTATATTTGCCGGGGAGCGAACAACTCGTGTCCAGCTACCCTCACTGGACATCGGTGGTTGGGTGCAAATAGTTAGAGTGGAAGTGAGGCCATGGTCCAGGTAAGTAATTGTTGGTTATTTCGTCCCTTCCCAGACGGAGGCAGTTCCTCAGTTCTATCCCGAAGCTCTCCGATGTTCACGACCTCAGAGAAAAGGGAGAGAGGAACAAGCCGAGAGAAGACCGAAAAGGGACAGCCAATGTACCTAGCGATTGATCAAAATCCTACCTTAAGACATTTATTTGAGACAACTAGTGTACAAGGTGTAACAGATATTACGCTAAAGATGTTTTTACTTATGCAGAAGGCATGGCCCGATTGGTAGAATACTTTCATGTGCATAGGGATGAAGAGCAGGATTCCGGTAAGAAATTCATGAGGTGTAAGCTGACAATGTTCGAATTCCACCTGAGACTAGAAAGTGGGTGTGTAGTCACGATTGGTTGTTATCGGAAACCAAAAGACAGTGACGATGTGGCCGTATTTATATATGCTCCACGGGATAAGGATTACCTAAGACACCATAACTACAATGTACATAGGTATATGAAGATAGGAAGCTGAGCATATTAGAAGCAGGCTAAGATTAAATGGATATCAAAGGAAGACTAAGTGTTAAAGGTAAGACGAGCAGAAGATATCGATAATATACCGGGTTTCAGTGGCCAAAGGTGCCTGTTGGGTTAATCATTCTAGTTACTAATGAATAACTACCGTGTTGTGACCGCTATCCCTAAGCAACCGGGTCACGACGGGCAGCGTTTGGCACAACGGTATAATGATGGTGATATTGGATCCAGTAGTACTTGAAGTGTAGCCGAATAGCCGCTTACATTCACAGCAAGATAGGGTCTACGCGATGTTGCGTGTACTTGGTAGGAAGCAACAATGCAGAGGGCTACACTCTTTGTTAACGGCTTTGAAACCCTACGGTTCGAGTTTTCATTTCTGGTTCTGTTATATAGCTTGCAAAAACCACCTTTTTAACCGTAAAGCTGGCATTGCTTACACCGATGTCAATCAAGTCAGTATAAGCTTTATGTACCCAAATGTGTGCATTTTCAACATTGTACATTAGCTACCGTAAATTTACCAAAGGGGTTACCATTAGAAACGCTAAGTTTACAACTTGGTATAAAAATGAGAAGGATGCACTGTCATAGATCGATCGAGTAACGATTCCAAAAACGAAACTAAATCTTCGGGATTTGTATCCACTCAAAACGGAACGGCTTTCATTAAACTTTTTCTTCAGAATTCATTTCAAGTGAAGCGAGACATGTTGTCCAAAGACAGGAGATAGGTGATCATGCGCGATATCCCGTTTTATATGCAAAGGTTGATAGAGCGTAGGGTCACAGTGTACTTGAAATTTGATTGAATAACATATCCTCAAGCTTAATCCTTCAAAACTGGTATATCTGCAGTGAAAAATGTAAAATATGGTGTTCGGAGAAAAAGGCAACGGTCTATTTAAAGACCCCACTGCTTTTGCCGATAATTGCATTGTATTGCTTACTTCCATGCTTTGCTGTTTCAGCAAGCTGTAGGTGGTTTCTTTATTCATGCTGACGTGATCTGACTGATTTTACATTTACCATGTTACTCTGTCCCTGCTCAATCATACTTGAGTCATGCTTCAGCTTAATGAGATGTTGAATTCCGCTGCCTTTTCTTCCCTTTGATGTCAGTATCTTGTTCCAGCATGAATCTAAAACACAAATCATACATTTAACTGAGACTCTGTCATGGATGCAACATGGATACCTTCGCATTCGCGATTGCCTAAACCGGCATAGATTATGTGGTCATCCATGAAGTTATTGATCATTTTCACACAACGATAGTGTGTGCTAAATAGCAAGGAACATTTGCCATAAATCTGCGTTACTCACTGAACTGTGCCTACGAATCATACGTAATGTGGTAGTTGACAAATCGATCATGTTCCGTGGCTCCGAGCTTCTTCAGCAGTTTTCGCGATCGCCATCCATCATCTTTATCCCTGAATTCAACACGGAATATGTCTTCATAACGTTTGAACCAGGCTTCATATGGGATAGCAGATAAAAGATCATGATGAAAGTCCTGGATTATGAAAACAATTGAGTCCACCTTGGTTTTTTCTTCTTGCGGTGCATTTTCCTTGAAAGTTAAATACAGGTTACGTGTCAGCCTATCCAATGGACGCGGTTAGGCGGATTCGAATTGTTATTGATATTGCTGAAGAATCATGCGGAGTTCCTGCAATGACATTGCAGTTTTAGCCCTCGTTGATTCCGTCGCCAGTTTTTATAACGTGCAGGTCATAGGGCGTAGGTTCGATTTTGATTATCGTTTCCTCTTCGCTGTGCCTTATCACTTCGTCTGCAGTATCAAAGAGCAGCCATCACTTGAGTGCATTTTGACGCCACCCCTCCATTCACCACACCATTGGCCCTCCAAAAGCAGCTGTAAAAGTGCTGTCCAGCTCGTCATAAAGTGTAACACAAGCCCCACGGCCTCCTGCTGTGACTCCTACTAGGTGGTTGCCCAACCGTGTACAAAGTATCGCTTTTTCCTTTCAGCCCCTCGTTCTATCATGATCCCGGACACGGACGCCTTCCGAAATTGTGATTGAACGCATGCTACCTATGTAACGGATCTGCCTGTACATAACACCAGCCCCTGAAGCAGAACAGCAACCGTTGCAGCGATCACAAACATCCCCTCACGCGAAATTGTCCAAGCCTATCACAGCACATATCAATCCATCTGTACGTCAACAGATTGCTAGGGCTCAGGGCTTCTGTAAGCGCTGAGTACAGTCTAGATATCTATTGTCGTTCCTTCATCACTGTAGCCTTTCATTTCATCTTCAGTATCATGGGACGATGGAAACAATGTAGATTAGACTTTCGTATGTGACAATGTCTTTGATGTCAGAAGTGTGTTATTGGACGTCAGCTAAACGTTTATTTTTAAGTCGACCATTTTTTGTTGGTCATTAATATGATTTTTGTGGATCGTTTCCAGTTGAGTTTCGATCAGGCTGCATGATAGCACAGAGCGTTCTATCTCTCATTGTTCACTTGTGTTTTTCTCTGTCCCGTCAAGTGTCGCCAGTGACATTTTGTCTATCACTGTGCAGGACTGTGGAGCTGAAGGTTTTAATAAGCTTGAATGTTCCAAGGAACTACTGACCAGCACGGATTGAACAAGAAATGGCGAGTTTGGATGCTTCAACCTTAGTAAAATTATTACCAGATAAACTAACAATCAATCCCCTGCAGCGAAATGCTTACCAGACATATTGCGGATGGCTTTGATTACAAATAAGGGCGTTCATTAGTGAACATTAGTTGGCGACAAATTTAAACTGGTTTTCATGCAAACCTATATGTAGATTACGGGAAGTTTGCACACAGCCACTCCTAGGGCAATCTTAACTAGTATTCCACTGACGAGTGAACGAATCCAGGACTTCATGTTCAATGGAACGTACTACCGTTGCATATGCACCAATCAGTCATACGAGATAATGATCATGGTTTTTTGTATGCAGGCCAGTTTATCCACAAAAACAGAGTACAATCGAATTCTGCTGTAAGTATAAACCGCTATCTAGCTCGATTAATTAAAAATTATTACTTAACGGGAAACCACTGGCAACTAATGCATTTAAAACTTTTCAGATTATTTGATAAAGCTCCCCGATAATGCTCACGGAACCCAGGTATTTAACAACGCATTAATTAACTAACTGCTCCATGATTTCGTGAAAATGAATGTGTGTTACATTGGGCAGGACTTTTCTACCTCACATAAAACCAATTTGATGGCGTGGTTTGTTTGTCATTTGTTTCCGGTGTGAGCGATACACACCACTGATCACCAAAAATGTATCTAAGTTAAGGAGCTGCAGGTGGATTTCTGGAATTCGATTCGGCTGAAATTGGCAGATTGTTGTCAAGGCGCGGTGAGGATGATGACCGAAGTAATTTGTTTTAGCAGCATATGCCGCTGCTTAAATGTAATAATTCCTAATGCACTATTACCTTTGTTAATCCTCTCCGACACAAGCTCCCATTTGGCTCCAACCTTATTGGTAAACATGAAAAAGTACTTTAACATCTATGTGATTGAGCGATCAGTTATGACGTTTACGTCCGAATTTATTAGCAAGTCAAATGTCACAGTTTAGCGATGGCGGAGCTCACGCTGATTAGCTGGCCCGTCAGACAAACTAAAGGCAAAACTCTGTTCTAACCAGCATGTTGTGCAGTGTATGGATCCAGTATTCAAAATTAGGCTGATCGTTGAGTGGGGGAGCGGGCTACTGACACACGCCAGCAGATGCAGGCAAAGAGTAGGAAGGGCGCATTATATTGACCGTAAGGATACCACATCAATGTTACTTGATTTGTTATGCTGCATGCCATCCATAGATTTTGTGACGCAAACAAATACCTTTCGCTCTTCAGATTCGTTACTTCCGCTGAGTGTAATCTTTGGATGATCATGTGACAATGCTGTCAAAATTCTGCGTTAGAACATTAATAGAGTGAAGTCATCCGTTTTTCCTGCAGGTTCTATATAGTTCCATATTTTGTTGGCAATTTGTTTCGAGAAAACTGCAGG
>CALYDF020002060.1:0-14883 GCA_944474145.2 Dicrocoelium dendriticum
GTCAACGTACCTAGCATTGGATCAAAATCCTACTTTAAGACATTTACTTGAGACAACTAGTGTACAATGTGTAACAGATATTACGCTAAAGATGTTTTAATTACGCAGAAGGCATGGCCTAATGGGTAAAATACTTTCATGTGCATAAGGATGAAGAGCAGGATTCCGGTAAGAAATTCATGAGGTATAAGCTAACGATGTTCGAATTCTACCTGAGACTAGAAGGTGGGTGTGTAGTCACGATTGGTTGTTATCGGAAACCAAAAGAGAGTGACGATGTGGCCGTATTTATATATGCTCCACGGGATAAGGATTTCCTAAGACACAATAACTAAAATGTACATGGGTATATGAAGATAGGAAGCTGAGCATACTAGAAGCAGGCTAAGATTAAATGGATATGAAAGGAAGACTAAGTGTTGAAGGTAAGACGATCAAAAGATAGCGATAATGGACCGGGTTGCAGTAGCCCAAAGTGCCTGTTGGGTTAATCATTCCAGTTACTATTGAACAACAATCGTGTCAGACGATAGGACAGCAAACCAGCTAAGCTGTGAAAAAACTATACCAAGAGAATAAACATTCTACAGAAGGACGACACTTAGCGAGCAGCGGGTATTCGCAAACTTCAATACAGCCTACAGCGACCAGCTGCTGGTGATCAGAGAGAGTGGCTATAGGAAAGGATGTATCAGTGGCTGGTTTACCCATATCACTAAGACGTTTGACCACATGCTGGATCCCTACACTTTCAGTAGGTAAGTGAACGAGAGAGCGGTTAGAGATAACTACCTACCAGATAAAAAGTAGCACAGCAAAGAGATGACTTCATACTTACATGGGGCCGACAACGACTAGCTGCTGTCGAGAAGAGTAGACGCGAGTAAGACGAACGACGGATAAAGCGCGCTAGGAAAGAGATAAGTGGCCAGCAATAGAGTTCGGATTAAGCCTTCAGTTACTAGTGAACCATACGGTGGCACAGAATAGGTCAACAAACCGGCTGAGCTGTGACGCAAACAATCCAAGAGAATGAACATTGTAAGAAGGGAGTGAGCTCCGGATATCCGCAAAGTTAAATGGAAGCTATGGCGGCTAGCTGCTGCTAAGCAGAGATAATGACACTAGAAAATGATGTATCAGTGGCTGATGTAGCCAAATAATTAAGGACGTTTAACGACTACTAGGTGTAGTCCTCACAACCACGGAGGAACGCAAAGCGTTCATGCCCTTCTCATTCAAACTCAAGGGTAGTAATGTCACCTTTCAGGGGGACCTCCCACTGATAGATGGACTAAAGTTAAAGGTAGCAATCAACTGCCTCAAGAGCAGGAGGACAGCTGTTGAGCAAGGCCTTCGTCTTGTGGGTCTTCAAGTGTTCAGCCGGAAGACAAATTCTGCGCTAACGGAACCCCACCTGGTAGCGTACGACCCAGGGCTGGTCGTGCCGAGTACCTACGGGCAGTGCTTAGAAGTGTACGTAGCCTAGGGAACAAGGTACACGAGGTGGGTCTACTTGTAGACAAACCTCGTCCCGACATACTTGTTATCACCGAAACGTGGCTGTCCGCGGATAGCACAGACAATGAAGTAAGTTTACTTGGCTACGCACTGCTTAGATTTGACCACACCGTTGGCCACCAAGGTGGGAGCGTTGCAATTTACATGAGTTGTAAACTTGCCGTGTTGAGGACCTGCGTTTAGCAGTCGCCGGGTCAAACGGTTGAAAGCTTGTCGACCATTGTGCACTTTCTCTGCTCACTTTACATGGTGGAGGTATGGAGAAGTCCTGGAGGTACATCCAGGGCGGCTATTGAATTTCTTCGTACTCAGGCTGCCAACAGGTGTCTAATGGTGGGTGACTACAACCTCCCTAAAGTCCGCTGGGCAGATCTATCTTGCAGTGCGGCGGTGGGCACTTTAGGTTCGGACCTGCTCGAGCTAACATTGCAAGTGCCTTTGCATCAGTTCGTGGATCTCCCGACTAGGTCTATGAGCAACCAAATTCCATCTACCTCTGGTGTCATTTTTGTGAAGTCACACGATTGCGTAAGTGATAGTACCTACGGCTGTCCTCTAGGAGCCAGTGCCCATGTATGCAGATCCTTCCGATGTGCTCTAATTAAGTGTAATCAAGCTACCGCTGTGGCATGTATAAATAGTTGGCGGGCAGACTTTAAAGCATTGTGCAACAAAGCTACAGCACTGCGGTGCACTACCACCCTGGCTGACCCCTTTGAGAATGCCTGTGTAAAGTTGTATGCATACCTCACCGAGATCTCAGCACCCCCGTCCCACTCACGAAGGGACAAGGGATTTGGGTGAAACCCCTTTGGTTAGATCGTACAGATAAATACCCTCTCAGGAAGCGCTCTATGTGCTGGATAACATACCAAGCGGCTTCATCAACCAGCACCTACAAAAGCTAGCAATGGGTTAGGAATAAATAAAAGCAACATCTTATAACTCTTCCGCTTCATTACGAGCAGCATTTGGCCAAAGCCGCCGTAACAAATCCAAGAAGTACTTTGCTTTCGGAAACTGGCGCAGCCGTATAAACCGGTCTATACCAGCTTTGCTAAGAGCGGCCGGGACCCAAGTGCATACCGACTATGATAATGCTTATATACTTAGCAAAACATATACTGGTGTCTTCTCTTATGAGGTCACTCTGCCTAAGGTTGAGCTCGTCACAAAGTCCCAGGGGATTGTTGTCTAAACGAAATCAGCATAACGGAGACAAAAGTATTCGGGCTATTGCAAGGGCTAAATCCTTCCAAAGCTTTTGGCCCTGTTTCGATTCATCCGAAGCTGATGCATGAATTGGCCGCTGAGCTAAGTGACCCTCCGACATGCATGTTTACAATATCACTCGACAGCTTGCCTTAGCTTCGGAATGGAAGAAGGCAATCATCTGCTTGCTTTGTAAAGGCGGTGACAGAGCTCTGCCCGCGAACAATTGGCCTGTCAGAGTAACAAGCGTAGTGGTAATGTTGGTTGAAAACTTGGTCAGGGATTCGGGGGAGAATCATCTGATTAAGTCTAACGTCCTCGGTGCCGCACAGCACTGATTCGGTAAGGGATTTTCAGGTCTGCTAAACTTACTTGTAGCTCGTGAAAGCTGAGCTGAGGCAGTAGGCAACGGGCACGCTATCTATGGCCCTTACGTTGACTTCTGAGAAGCATTTGATACTGTCCCACATCAACGACTCTCATTAAAGTTGAGAGTGTGTGAGATACCTGGAGGCGTCCTTAAATGGGTTTCTGCTTTCCTAGGGGGCAGAAAACGGTGTGTACGCGTGGGGCGTAGCCTTTCGCTTAGACAAGCTGTTCTTAGTGACGTTTCGCGGGGCTCGGTTTTAGGCGCGTTGCTTTTTGCAATGCATGTCAACGACCTACCCCAAGTGCTGAAGACCCGTCACTACTGTTTGCTGATGACTTAAGCGCTGGCATATTGTGGATATCCCTCGTGGCTCTGAAGCATTTCAGTGTGCCTTGAATAGGCTCTGTGACTGGTCAACCCTATGGTTGATGCCTGTAAATCAGGCGAAATGTTCTGTCCTTCGTATTGGAGGTGCTTGTCCTCGCACACGCTTGTAGTTCGTGGAAGTGAACTCCCTGTTGTCACTCAGCAGGTTGGTCAAGGTATCACCCATACCTCATTGCTTCCATCTGAGAAAAATTGGAGGAAGGCTGCTTGTAGAGGGTTCCGTATGCTGTGGTTTATTCACCGCTCCTTCGGTGTCCCAACGGCCAATATTTTTGTGAAACTGTTCACAGCTTTTGTGCTACCGCACTTAGAATACTGGATCCAGGTTTGTCAACCTTGTGTTGTGCGGGACAAAATAGAACTGGATAGGGTGTTGCGAGTGGGTACAAGGTTAATGCAAGGCTTACGGTGGGAAACGTATCCGAACGTTTGTTAAGCTTGGGTTGCACTCGAAGCACTATTGTAGAATTAGATGCGACTTAATCCTCACTTACCGTATCTTAACGGGTAAGATCGGTCCAGACTTGTCCTGCTTATTTAGCCCCGCCAAGTTGCCTGGTCTCCGATGTCAACCGTTGAAGCAGCGCAAACCGCGGTCTGACCGGTAAGGAAGGAAACGCGCTTGCCGTGCCGAGTTAGCGAACATTGGAACGCTTCCGGAGCACGTACTCAGGGGTCTACGCTAGAGGGTTTCAAGCGTCAGTTAGATGTTCTTTGGCGGCAGTACCATACGTTCTCCTAACCGAGTTGTATCTTCAACTTTCCCTTCATATTTTAATATTTCTTCACACACCTTGGTAATATCAGTATCTACCTGACATTCCTCCTCTTGTCTTCTTAGCTTACCCTGCACTCTTTTAATTCACATAAACCGGCCTGGCATGGACTGCTAGGCAAGCAAAAGTAGGCAGTAATTCTTTGGACTCGTTGTGATGCGGTCTCTGTTTTAGGCATTTCATTATCTCAAGCCGACCGCTCAATTCCCGATCCGACGATACGAAAAGAAGGAACATGCACGGGAGTATCCTATCGTTCCGATCCCAAGTGAACTTGAACATCAACTTTAACAGCGGCCTTGGTAACTGAGCGTAGGTTATTCTAAAGTCGCTTATTGAACGAACGCTGGACCATCCTGATGACCATTCTATCACATTTGCGTGCGTTAGGAAAAACTATTGAGCAGTACTCTACTATATGTCGTGCACAGAACGTATAAAGCGTGAGTCAAGACTCGAACAAGCTCATTGACTTTAGTATATAGCCAACCATAGACCTGGCTTTTGCAGAGGGATAGCTCGCTTTTTACGCAACATTCTACGGACTAGGGTACTGCACACGGAAATCGCACACGTTGAACCAGTTATCTAGTGATATTCCGTTAAGCGTTAATGAGTTGTATGAGATAGAGCACTGGTAGGAAAGAATGTTACATTTAGTTGGTGAGAATTCTAAGTACCACAGGTCACAGCAACTTTCAAGTGCGCCGAGATGCTGTGAGTGCTGGCGAGGTCATTGCGTACGCAACTGTAATCAACTGAGTATGCCACTTTATTTTAGCAGCAGAGGTAGGGCGTGCGCTGTTGGAAGACCAGGAATATATCATTGATGTACAGTAAAAACAGAAGGGGACCCAGGAAGCTGCCTTGGAACACTCCGCTGGTTACAGATATCTGCTAGATGAGATATCGCTCAGTAGCACTGACGGCGTTCAGGTAGAAAGGTAAAAGAAAGCCAAGAAAGCGGGTGGCCTGAACCACCGAAGATAACTAATTTTATCATTAAGCCATTGTGTGGTACCCGATCGAATGCTTTTTTCATATATAGGAAGACGATGACCAGGGCCTGACCCAGGTCTATGGAGCCTGTAAGGTTGGTTGAGATTTCGTACTGGCTGGTTTGATAAGCTTTAGTAGGCAGAAACGCTTGTTGGGACCGCTTGATAAGGTTGCGTTGCAGCAGAAAAAGAAGCGTTCCGTTCTTTGGTATTCTTTCTACGACTCCATACGTAATGAGTGGGGCTAATACAACGGTAGTTAGCAAAATTTGGTCGACAGCCTCGTTTGCGCCTGGGTGTGAAGGTTGCGTGCTTCCATCAAGACGAGTAGTGTCCACTCATCATAAATAAATAAATAAATAAATGGTATATTCTCTGTAAAACGAGACACACCTCTAAAGGCATGATGGTGAAGATATTGAGGAGAAGGATTGGAAGGTTCGGTTCTCCAAGTAGTAATACGGAAGAAAGGACGCTATCAGGAAAGAGGTAGTGTGACATTTTCAACAAGCAAAGTGCTCGCATGATGCTTTCAAAGTCAACGTCAATAAAGTGTAGTTGAACTTTAGTGAACTTGTGGTTCGCAGTTGGTAATACAGAGTCATTGCTGATAAGGGAGTTATTGAAGTGCGTGTTAATGAACCGCATCAGTGACCATACTTTTATCAGAGAGCAGAAGGGTAGTGATCGGTATATCTTTTGACATTTTAGCCTTCTTCCTTTGAGTGGTTCAGCAAATCTACCTCAAGGCAGACGCACCGTCCTATACTACATTTGTTGCTCCATAGTATTGCTTGCGCAACAACCCAAGCCTCACTTCCGAGACTGCCAGCCTTCCATCGCTGTACTCCTCCCCCAGTTACCTGATTGACCGGCAGTCCGTTCTCTTTATCTCTCACTAATGTGCGGCTTCTGCTAAGTAGTTAATTCGCCTCTTACCCTCTCTGTTCTCTGCGTCCATCTGACATGCCTTTGACACCGTATCATTCCACCCTCGTTGTTCACCTAATCTATGGAAGCGCCGACGCTTCATCTTATTCCACACGTGATGGGTTGATAGTATGGCTTAAGTATTAATCCATTTCTCGCGCCAATTACGGCATTTCTTCCTTCACTACAACCCACCCTCCCTTAACTGATTGCTTGGCAGTCCATGCTCCTTTATTCTATTATTAAACGTTCGCTTCTGCCACTTAGTTAAATTGTCTCTTACCCTCGATTTGCCTTGCTTCTGTTTCGCTTATTGTTGATACCATAGTCTATCGCATCCAGGGGGTTAACCAAATCTACTGAAGCGCCGATGCGGCATCCTATGCCATAACTTTGGGTTCATAGTATTGCTTGTCCTAAAACGCAAGCCTCGGTTCTGCCTCCGCCAGCCTTCATTCAATAAAACGCAACTTTACTTCACTGAAGGCTCGGCAGTCCCTGTTCGATTAACCTCTCAACAACTAGCACCTTCAGTTATTGTAGTGTAGCGGAAAACACGCTGATTCAGTAATTTGCAACCAAGGATTTTACGACGGTTTTACCCTTCAAACGTCCACTTGTTTTGCTGTCAGCCCATCCGTGGACGAAAAGCGTTTTTCCGAATACATTGCTTCACCGTTACTTGCTCTCGTTGATTCACTTCCTATGTTTTTAGCCTGCACAACATGCGCTGGGTTCAGTCTCCTCCGATGTCTATACCGCCCAGTATTTAACACGTCTTACGTGTCATTCCTTAACGTCTAGTGTTCCAGACTCCACCCAAAATACGTAGTTTATCCGGCTCTTACCCCTACCAATTCATGTGTCTATCTAGCTTGGTTTTGACACCGTAGCAGTACGCCTTCGAAAGGATCAGCTAAACTATTGACCCACCGATGCGTTATCCTGTTCCAAAGTTGCTGCTTCCTGGGATAACTTTGGACTTGGATTCATCTTTCGATCGCCACACGCCTTTGAACCGGCTTTTTCTCCCTTCTCATCCATTAGTGCTAACACCACTACCTCATACCTTGTGGACAGCTTGCCGGAACCACACTCTAAGTCGTTATGTACATAACAGTACTTTACCCATTGGGCCATGCTTCTGTTACATGCTCAAGCAACCTTCCCGGCGTAATATCTGTTGCACGTTGTACATCTTCTTGTCTCAGGTCTAAATGTCTTACGTAAAAAGGTTCACATTGTTTGCTTCATTGCTTGTCCTTTTCAGACGTTCTTTGGCCCGTTTTTCTCTTTCTGTTTTCTCCATTGTAGGGAACGCGGGTGCTATTCGGGATTGGACTGGGCTACCGCCTCCATCGAAGATATTATGAAGTAAACGACGAGGACTCACCTGGGCTGTGGCTTTATGCCGAAATCTACCAACTGCACACAGCACAACGGCTGATGCCCAGTGAGGATACCTGGACATCGATTCCTTGCACTCCAGTAAGTGCACAATATCAGCGAAAGTGAAACTCAACCTAAGCTGGAAATTTTGCTCAGTTGTGCACTTATGCACCCTACTCGACTGGCCTCAACCAACATGGCGGGCCCTGACTAAGCTATGCAATCAGCCAGCATGTAGGCCTTGTGAATGCGAATAACCGTAAACAAGTCGTTGAAAAGAAGCACTGCCAGAAGTTTGTCCGCTCAAACCAATGGACGACAGTGTTCCAGGATTTGGTAAGCTTTTCCTGGCACGCGTTCGCGCTATAATAAGCTACAAACTTTTGTCTGGCAACAACGTTACGTGGAGGATGTGAGTTGCAACTGAGTGAAGTCACCGCCCAAACGTACACGTTGGCATATTAACAAGAGACATTTTTTTATTATGTTGACGTACAAAATGGTACTCACAGTCTTCGCGCACATACACCACTTCACCTACTATGCAATCCCTGTTTGCTGTGCGAGCACGTGAAGCAATTTTATTGTCACTGTGCTAAGGATTTTGCTCATTATGCGTACTTTTCCGTTGTTGCAACTTGTATAACTGTTGATTAGGGCCAGTTACGCGCGCTGTAAAGTACCTGTTGCGTAACATAATTGCTCTTACATTTTGATCATGCCTGCGTTGGCGTGCCTTGCTAAATCTGAGAACAACATATTTATTTGGTTTACTTATTTATTCATGCGGATTAATCAACGTGGCAGCTTTTGCTATAAGTCAACCGGTCAGTAGCAGTATGGTTTGCATGCGTATACATTTTCCAGTTTGGACGCTGTAATCCGTCAACTCAAGAGATCAGCCCAGTTATGGCTATCAATGAAACAAGAAAGAATCTAAAGTAGGAGGAATTAAAAGGCATTAGAATGAATAAAAGCGCCTGCCGGCAGGCCAATCGAAATTTGATGGAAAAGCTTGGTGATTGCCAACGATGGTACGGTGACCTCAGCTGGAAAAGCGTAGGGCGTCTTTTAAACAGCGCATCAAAGGAGAAAACAGAATCCCTTATACGGAGCGCTAGGAGTAAGGCCTTTGGTAGATACACACACAAGCATTCAACGATATGTTGAAAAATCGTAGTATTTGGGCATAGAGGGGATATGGAGGCTTACAAAGATATCCAGGACCTTTCCCAATCTACTCATCTAACATCAGGTTTTGGCTGTGTGGATCAGCTAGTTAAAACTCTCAGGTGCGTATTAATCATGTTTTTAAATTGCGGATAGGTAGTGGAGTTTCTTCTACTATATGGACGTTTGTTTCATCTTGTCGCATATGTTACGAAAAAGTAAGTTGAGCTTGGCTTGGTGCGAGCCATTTGTATTGTAATATGCGCTCGCTCTTTCTTAGCTTATAGACCATACGAGTCCAAACGATTTGTGGCCGCGCGGCGAAACTTAATCCGAATAGTAAGCGGTATAGAAGGTACAGATTAAGTTTGAGTCTGCGCAGTCATAGAGGCTCCAGCATTAGAGCCACGCAACTTTTACAATATGTCATAGTTTTAAGCACGTTCGTTTGATGTTTTACGGGGCTGATACCCATAAATTACGGGTTATCTTGCAATATCGTACAGTACTCAAGCTTTGGCCTAACACATATTTTAAACGCTTGAAGACTGGAATACCACAAGATAAGGGTTTGACTTATTTAGGCGCTCAACTTTGTGACAGAAGCCTGCAAGCGTACAACTTGTCCTAAAAACATAACCGAGACAGTTAATCTTAGGCCAAGGTCTTGGACTGCGTCCCAAACACGGATTAGGGTGCCGTTTATGATTAGGAGGTCCAGAGAAGTGCCGCAGCCAGGCTACAATTGATTGCATTTGTCAGGGGCAAATCTCAACCTCCAGGAGCCACTCCACTGCTCCAAAGCGGAAATTTCAGACCAAATACGGGTCAAGTTAGGGCTACGTTGTCCAGGGGTGGAACAATACACAATTTTAACATCACCAAAGAAGAGGAATGGCTTCCAGAGCAAGGTTGCTATAAGGAGGTCGTTTAAGTATATTGAGAATAAAAGCAGGCCTAGCACGCTACCATGAAACATTGCACTAGAGACTGAAGTGGCTTCAAACGTATAGTTATTAAACTTGGCTACTTGATTTCTACCTTAGAGGTGGCAGAAGAACCACTTTGAAAGCGAATTTGTGATAACATGCCACCTAAGCTTCCGCACCAATAAGTCGTGTGATACCCGGTCGCAACCCTCTTGGGTAGCAAGAAATATTACAAAGATAGCACTTCCGGCGTCGCTTGCTGTAGTCGCATAATCAAGATAACGCAATTGACAGCTAGTGCATGAACAACGTTGCAAAAACCTTGTTGTTGCCTAGTTCGAGAGGTCATAGAACTCAAATATTCTATTAGGTCTTCTTTAGCTAACCTTGCATGATTCTGTGGCTAATAACTGTGCGGTGGATTGGGCGGTAATTTTTTACACCATGCATAGATCCGCTCTTGTGTTGTGCTAATATAGCTTGTTTCCAGCGTATTGGATAGTCCCCGTTTAGCTTGGAAAGTGAAAATGCATTAAATAAAATTAGTGCCAGTCAGGAACTCGGTGCTTTGTTAAAATTGGCAGGATGAGTTTAGTAATAATTACGCTGGCCGAAAATAATACGCATTCTTTTACAATGGGAACCAAACTGCTCCTCTGGAGGTACTGTTGCAACGCAACAGATTAATATGAAATTGGCACCATGTTGTGCGAAACCGTGTAACTTTTTTTTGTACTGGTAACAGAACACTTTGGTTGGTACAGCTTCTGCCGTAACTGGTAGACCGTGCAACGCATCACCTACCGGGTAGTTCACGTCAGATGCGAGCTCGACTGATGCGATGATTGTGTCCTCATGTGCTTAGTTGTGCGCCTCAATAAGGTATGCGAGCGCATCCGCCTGGCCAATGGAAATCGTCGAATGGTGTCAGATTTCGAAATCATAAGCCCTTAAGTTAAGGGCCCAACTTTGTAGCCGGTTGGCTGTGTAGGCTGTCATTTCATTTTGCAAACCAAGGATAGCCAGCAAGGGCTTACGATCTGTCAGAAGCATGAAGCAGCAGTCGTACAGCAATTTGTGGAAGTTCTCGTAAGCGAACAATATGACCAAGTTTTCTTTCTCGATCTGGCTGTACCTCCTCTCGGCCTTGTATGTGTTCTGGGGGCATAGGCGGTTGCTTTCTGAGGTCCAGCGGAGTACAGTGTGAAGTTACTGCTCCAATCCCATGGCTTGGTGCATCTGTGTTTAAGACAAGCTCTTTAGAGGAACCGAAATGAGTCCAAAGCAAGTTTGAGGAGAGCCATAGCTTGACTGCTTAGGAGATATTCCGGCATCCTGTTGTCCAGTTACAAGTTTGGCCTTTGGCTAGTGGCAAGTTTAGCAGGGCACGCAGGTGGTGCAGCCCAGGCAAGAAGGCGTTGCAGTGCCTGACGCGCCCACCGACGGAACAAAAGAACTGTAGATCCGTTGGTAGAGGCAATTTTCTAATGGCTTATCCGTTTCCCAGACGTAGTCCGCCTCCCTCCATTACATGGATGAAACCGCAGTACCTGCCGGTCGGCTTAAAAATGTGCGTTTATCCTTTCGAAACCGGAAAGCTTGCGGCTGAACACTGCCATGCACTTCATCCAGCAGTTAAATAGCTCTTCCGGTGTTCTGCACAACATTACCATATCATCCAGATGTGCAGCGGCTCCAGAAACGCCCGCTAGCAAGATGGGCATCAACGGTTGGAAAATGGCTGGCCCTGCTTTTACACTAAAGAGGAAGCAGTCGTGTTGGAAGGGCCCACGAAGAGTGTTGGTTGTCAACCATCACGACACATCGTCGACATCAACTTGCAAGCAAGCGTCTGATAGATCAAGCTTAGAAACGTACTTTCAGGTTTGCAAAGCTATCTTGCGGTAAGAGTAGTGGGTATTGGTGGTCCTCAAGCGCGGTGGTAAGTTTACTTGTGAAATCAGCGCAGGCCCGCACCTTGCCATTTGCCTTCCTCACTGCGACAATAGGTGTGGTCCATGATGACTGGTTGACGGCTGTTTTGACGCCGGCTGGTTCCAGTCGATCGAGTGCTTGATCAACATTTGACACGGCTGCATCTCTTACCGGTCTTTCAGCATCTAACACTAGTTTAGCACCTGGTCGTTAGCTCAGAGTTGCCTATAATTTTGTACAACGACCCAAGCGCAATTTCCTCATTTTAGGGTCACATCGGCCAGACAACTGGGAGCAAAATATAAAAAAATAAAAAAATAAAAAAATAGTTTATTCTCGACTATGCGAAACACGCCCTTTGCGGCATGATCAGGTATGTGCAACTGTACAGACATATTATGGCAACTGTAACGGTGACAGTAGCAAATTGGACATATAAATAAATAGTTTGTTCTCAAATTCCTTGAGACACACCAAATCAGGGGTGCTCAAGGTTTAAAGGCAGTTATGTATCACGACGATACTTCGGGTTCAATCGTGTGTAGTTGAAAAGGTCAAGGCACTATAAGTGCAATGTAACAGCGCTTGTAGACGGAGTGTAACATATTCTGGCATGTGTCCGGAAGAGTTGAAATGTGAGTCTAGTCGACTTGCCAGTAGGCAGTTACTGGCAGTGACGTTATTCAGTGGCGAGTCACATCCGCCACGTCGCAGTATTGTTAAGCAGACATTTGTGGCTTTTTATAGGGAGAACGCTTGCCAGGCGAAAGCCCACCACGTCCTGCAACACTGCCGTAAAGCATTTTGATCATTAATGTATGACTGGCAAAGCCGTTTGACGACTGATTACGTATTTTGTAATCCGCAGACAATGGCTCCTAATTTCCTCTGTTAGTTGGACAGGTAGTTTTATCGGGGCTGCCATGATTGATGAGGCCGGCTGAAGAGGGGAACATCGCGAATAGTCGTCTTGTTGTGTGTCCAGGTGAGCAAAAGATCAAATTTTCTGCTGTCTGGATTTTTCAGATGCATAATTTATGCAAGTATGAAGATGTGTCCAGTTCTCCATACTGGACATGGATTTTGGTGATTGCAGTTGGGTCCTTTTGACGTTCAACCAGGTCCATGTAGGTCCTTGTCGGTGGTTATGTCCGTCTTGGGCGGAAATTGTTCATCCGTCCAATCCCAGATCTCAAAGAAGTACCGGACCTCGGAGAAAAGGGAAAGTGAGGGACAACCGAGAGAAAACCGCAAAAACATTCATGGAGTTGAGCATTGTTAAAGACTTATGTTACAGCGTTTGGTTTTAAACAAAAGCATGTACATTGTGCAACAATACTGATGCTAAAAGTGCCTTTTGAATATCCTATAGAATCAGCCGTATAGGTGTATTACTAACGCCTGCGTAGAGACAAGAGCGTTGTACCAGTGAGTAATCTACGAAGTATTGGTTTGGTATCAGCTAAAAGTTGCGTGGGAAAGAGCAAAGATGTTTAGAATATCGGTGGTGATTGCAAGGTGTATGCGCAGCAAATAGCTAGCGAAAACGATAGGGAGCGCAGAATAAGCGAAAATAAATAGGTTGCCGAGAGAGAGATCTAAAGGTCGGGTTGCGGTAGGGCAACGGAAAGATTGAATGCAGATATTCTAAAGGAATAAAGGTTGTTGAGGTAAGGAGTGGCGCCTAACGAGCACTGTGTAATAGCGTGTGTGGAGCTTATAACCACTTGCTACTTCTAAAAAGAGGTGCCGAATTTGAAACGACCGACGGATGGTGGCGCTAGGGAAGACTATTAGTGGCCAGAGGTAGCCATTCGAATCAGACTCTTAGTCACTAGTGTATGCCTATAGGGTCACTGAATGCATCAAGGAGCCAGCGGAGGTAAGTGATACAGACATTCCAGGAGAATGTATGATGGAGAGCCAAGGGGTGTATCGTAACAAGCTCAGGATCTGCGCGGCGAGGACATGCAGCGTACGGCGAATTGCTGCAGAAGTGAGGAAGATAAGTAGGGCGACACATAGTGGCGCTGGGATTGCGAGTATACGTGGCAAGTAAAGGCATTCGGATTAGGTCTACCAATTGCAAGTGGGTACCTACAGTGACAGAAGGTGTCAACAAACCAGCGAAGGTATGTGATGCAAACAATTCACTAGAGTAAGTGTTGGAGAGATAAGGAGCGACTCCTGGCGCAAAGATCAATTCTAGCTATAATAACGCGCTACAGCTGAAAAGTGGTGATGAAGAACTGATAATGGTACTAAGGGAGAGAGCGTATCGACGGCAGGCAATGGCATTGGGATGAAGCCTACTGGTGGCTAGTGGATACCTAAAGTGCCCCAGAATAAGTCAACAGACAGCAAATGTATGTGACGCAGACAGTCTCAAAGGATGAAGGTTGGAAATTATAGAGAGTGGCTCACAGCAAGCTCTGGGTAGGCGCAGAGATGATTGTAACCTAAGACCACTAGTTGCAGCTAAATAGAGGTGCTGAGATTGAGGATGGACGGAAAATGGCACTATGAAACACAGTCGGTGGCCACAAGTAACCATTGCATTGAGCAATTTGGTCGTTAGTGGATTCCTACAGTGTCACAGAATACGTCAGCAAGGGCGAGCGATGGTACCGACGGCTAGCAGTGGCATTGGGGTGAGGCGTTCTAGTGCTAGTGGATACCTAACGTGTCCCAGAATAAGTTAAGAGACCGCAAATTTAGGTGACGCACACAGCCCAGAGAAAAGTAAAGGTATGGCCCTTAGCATGCTCCGGATATGCGCAGAGATGGTTGGAGCCTACAAACAATGGCTCCTGCAAAACAGAGGTGCCAGAGGTAATAGGAAGAATTGATAATGGTATTAAGGGAGAGAGAGTAGCAACGGCTGGCAAGGACATTGTGGTGAAGCCTAATAGTGGCTAGTGGATAACAAAGTGTTCCAGCGTACGTCAACTGACAGCAAATGTATTAGCAGCAGACAGTCCCAAAAGGATGAAAGTTGGAGACAAAAAGAGTGCGGATTTTAGCAAGCATTGGATGTGCTCAGAGATGCTTGGAATCAACGAACACTAATTGCTGCTAAATAGAGGTGCTGAGGTTGGGAAGATCGACGGATACTGGCGCCTGGAAAAACTTTCGGTGGCCAGATGTCACCTGGTGGAAAGCTCAGCATTGCCTAGCATTTCAAACAACGACCCATGCAAAATTTCCTCATCTTTAGGGTCAGATCGGCCTGACAACTGGAAGAAAAGTATAGGAATCGGTTTTCA
>CALYDF020002061.1:0-17506 GCA_944474145.2 Dicrocoelium dendriticum
TTCAGCTGTAGCGAGTCATTATAGCTGGAATTGATCTTTGCGCCAGGAGTCGCTCCTTATCTCTCCAACACTTACTCTAGTGAATTGTTTGCATCACATACCTTCGCTGGTTTGTTGACACCTTCTGTCACTGTAGGTACCCACTTGCAATTGGTAGACCTAATCCGAATGCCTTTACTTGCCACGTATACTCGCAATCCCAGCGCCACTATCTGTCGCCCTTCTTATCTTCCTCACTTCTGCAGCAATTCGCCGTACGCTCCATGTCCTCGCTGCGCAGATCCTGAGCTTGTTACGATACACCCCTTGGCTCTCCATCATACATTCTCCTGGAATGTCTGTATCACTTACCTCCGCTGGCTCGTTGATGCATTCAGTGACCCTATAGGCATACACTAGTGACTAAGAGTCTGATTCGAATGGCTACCTCTGGCCACTAATAGCCTTCCCTAGCGCCACCATCCTTCGGTCGTTTCAAATTCGGCACCTCTTTTTAGAAGTAGCAAGTGGTTATAAGCTCCACACACGCTATTACACAGTGCTCGTTAGGAGCCACTCCTTATCTCAACAACCTTTATTCCTTTAGAATATCTGCATTCAATCTTTCCGCTGCCCTACCGCAAACTGACCTTTAGATCTCTCTCGCGGCAACATTTATTTTCACTTATTCTGCGCTCCTTATTGTATTACGCTAGCTACTTGCTGTCCATACACCTTGCAATCACCACCAATATTCTAACTCTCTTTGCTCTTCCCCACGCAACTTTTGGCTCATACTAAACCAATACTTCGTAGATTACTCACTGGTACAACGCTCTTGTCTCTACGCAGGCGTTAGTAATACACCTATACGGCTGATTCTATAGGATATTCAAAAGGCACTTTTAGCATCAGTATTGTTGCACAATGTACATGCTTTTGTTCAAAACCAAACGCTGTAACATAAGTCTTTAACAATGCTCAACTCCATGAATGTTTTTGCGGTTTTCTCTCGGTTGTCCCTCACTTTCCCTTTTCTCCGAGGTCCGGTACTTCTTTGAGATCTGGGATTGGACTGAGGGACAAATTTCGCCCAAGACGGACGTAACCACCGACAAGGACCTACATGGACCTGGTTGAACGTCAAAAGGACCCAACTGCAATCACCAAAATCCATGTCCAGTATGGAGAACTGGACACATCTTCATACTTGCATAAATTATGCATCTGAAAAATCCAGACAGCAGAAAATTTGCTCTTTTGCTCAACTGGACACACAACAAGACGACTATTCGCGATGTTCCCCTCTTCAACCGGCCTCATCAATCATGGCAGCCCCGATAAAACTACCTGTCCAACTAACAGAGGAAATTAGGAGCCATTGTCTGCGGATTACAAAATACGTAATCAGTCGTCAAACGGCTTTGCCAGTCATACATTAATGATCAAAAAGCTTTACGGCAGTGTTGCAGGACGTGGTGGGCTTTCGCTTGGCAAGCGTTCTCCCTATAAAAAGCCACAAATGTCTGCTTAACAATATTGCAACGTGGCGGATGTGACTCGCCACTGAATAACGTCACTGCCAGTAACTGCCTACTGGCAAGTCCACTAGACTCACGTCTCAACTCTTCCCGAAACATGCAAGAATATGGTACACTCCGTCTACAAGCACTGTTACATTGCCTTTATAGTGCCTTGAGCGTTTCAACGCCACACTACTGAACCCGAAGTATCGTCGTGCTACACAACTGCCTTTAAACCTTGTGCACCCCTGATTTGGTGTGTCTCAAGGAATTTGAGAACAAACTATTTATTTATATAACCAATTTGCTACTGTCACTGTTACAGTTATAATATGGCAGTACAGTTGCACATACCTGATCATGCCTCTATGGGCGTGCCTCGCATAGTCGAGAACAAAATAGTTTTTTATTTTTTTATTTTTTTATATTTTGCTCCCGGTTGTCTGGCCGATCTGACGCTAAAATGAGGAAATTGCGCTTGGGTCGTTGTACAAAATTCTAGGCAACGCTGAGCTTACGACCAGGTGCTAAACTAGTGTTAGATGCTGAAAGACCGGTAAGAGATGCAGCCGTGTCAAATGTTGATCAAGCACTCGATCGACTGGAACCAGCCGGCGTCAAAACAGCCGTCAACCAGTCATCATGGACCACACCTATTGTCGCAGTGAGGAAGGCAAATGGCAATGTGCGGGCCTGCGCTGATTTCACAAGTAAACTTACCACCGCGCTTGAGGACCACCAATACCCACTACTCTTACCGGAAGGTAGCTTTGCAAACCTGAAAGTACTTTTCTAAGCTTGATCTATCAGACGCTTGCTTTCAAGTTGATGTCGACGATGTGTCGAGGTGGTTGACAACCAACACTCTTCGTGGGCCCTTCCAACACGACTGCTTCCACTTTGGTGTAAAAGCAGGGCCAGCCATTTTCCAACCGTTGATGCCCATCTTGCTAGTGGGCGTTTCTGGAGCCGCTACACATCTGGATGATATGGTAATGTTGTGCCGAACACCGGAAGAGTTATTTAACTGCTGGATGAAGTGCATGGCAGTGTTCAGCCGCAAGCTTTCCGGTTTCGAGAGGATAAACGCACATTTTTAAGCCGACCGGCAGCTACTGCGGTTTCATCCATGTAATGGAGGGAGGCCGACTACGTCTGGGAAACGGATAAGCCATTAGAAAATTGCCTCTACCAACGGATCTACAGTTCTTTTGTTCCGTCGGTGGGCGCGTCAGGCACTGCAACGCCTTCTTGTTTGAGCTGCACCACCTGCGTGCCCTGCTAAACTTGCCACTAGCCAAAGGCCAAACTTGTAACTGGACAACAGGATGCCGGAATATCTCCTAAGGAGCCAAGCTATGGCTCTCCTCAAACTTGCTTTGGACTGATTTCGATTCCTCTAAAGTGCTTGTCATAAACACAGATGCATCTAGCCATGGGATTGGAGCAGTAACTTCACACTGTACTCCGCTGGACCTCAGAAAGCAACCGCCTATGCCCCCAGAACACATACAAGGCCGAGAGGAGGTACAGCCAGATCGAGAAAGAAAACTTGGTCATATTGTTCGCTTACGAGAACTTCCACAAATTGCTGTACGACTGCTGCTTCATGCTTCTGACAGATCGTAAGCCCTTGCTGGCTATCCTTGGTTTGCAAAAGGAAATGACAGCCTACACAGCCAACCGGCTACAAAGTTGGGCCCTTAACTTAAGGGCTTATGGTTTCGAAATCTGACACCATTCGACGATTTCCATTGGCCAGGCGGATGCACTCGCATACCTTATTGAGGCGCACAACTAAGCACATGAGGACACAATCATCGCATCAGTCGAGCTCGCATCTGACGTGAACTACCCGGTAGGTGATGCGTTGCACGGTCTACCGGTTACGGCAGAAGCTGTACCAACCAAAGTGTTCTGGTACCAGTACAAAAGAAAGTTACACGGTTTCGCAAAACATGGTGCCAGGTTCATATTAATCTGTTGCGTTGCAACAGTACCTCCAGAGGAGCAGTTTGCTTTCCATTGTAAAAGAATGCGTATTATTTTCGGCCAGCGTAATTATTACTAAACTCATCCTGCCAATTCTAACAAAGCACCGAGTTCCTGACTGGCACTAATTTTATTTAATGCATTTTCACTTTCCAAGCTAAACGGGGAATATCCAATACGCTGGAAACAAGCTATATTAGCACAACACAAGAGCGGATCTATGCATGGTGTAAAAAATTACCGCCCAATCCACCGCACAGTTATTAGCCACAGAATCATGAAAGGTTAGCTAAAGAAGGCCTAATAGAATATTTGAGTTCTATGACCTCTCGAACTAGGCAACAACAAGGTTTTTGCAACGTAGTTCATGCACTAGCTGTCAATTGCGTTATCTTGATTATGCGACTACAGCAAGAGACGCCGGAAGTGCCATCTTTGTAATATTTCTTGCTACCCAAGAGGGTTGCGACCGGGTATCACACGACTTATTGGTGCGGAAGCTTAGGTGGCATGTTATCACAAATTCCCTTTCAAAGTGGTTGTTCTGCCACCTCTAAGGTAGAAATCAAGTAGCCAAGTTTAATAACTATACGTTTGAAGCCACTTCAGTCTCTAGTGCAATGTTTCATGGTAGCGTGCTAGGCCTGCTTTTATTCTCAATATACTTAAACGACCTCCTTATAGCAACCTTGCTCTGGAAGCCATTCCTCTTCGATGGTGATGTTAAAATTGTGTATTGTTCCACCCCTGGAGAACGTAGCCCTAACTTGACCCGTATTTGTTCTGAAATTTCCGCTTTGGAGCAGTGGAGTGGCTCTTGGAGGTTGAGATTTGCCACTGACAAATGCAATCAATTGTAGTCTGGCTGCGGCACTTCTCTGAACCTCCTAATCATAAACGGCACCTTAATCCGTGTTTGGGACGCAGTCCAAGACCTTGGCCTAAGACTAACTGTCTCGGTTAAGTTTTTAGGACGTTATACGCTTGCAGGCTTCTGTCACAAAGTTGAGCGCCTAAATAAGTCAGACCCTTATCTTGAGGTATTCCAGTCTTCAAGCTTTTAAAATATGTTAGGCCAAAGCTTGAGTACTGTACGATACTGCAAGATAACCCGTGAAATATTGGTATCAGCCCCGTAAAACATCAAACGAACGTGCTTAAAACTATGACATATCGTAAAAGTTGCGTGGCTCTAATGCTGGAGCCGCTATGACTGCGCAGACTCAAACTTAATCTGTACCTTCTATACCGCTTACTATTCGGATTAAGTTTCGCCGCGCGGCCACAAATCGTTTCGGACTCGTATGGTCTATAAACTAAGAAAGAGCGAGCACATATTACAATACAAATGGCTCGCACCAAGCCAAGCTCAACTTACTTTTTCGTAACATATGCGACAAGATGAAACAAACGTCCATATAGTAGAAGAAACTCCACTACCTATCCGCAATTCAAAAACATGATTAATATGCACCTGAGAGTTTTAACTAGCTGATCCACACAGCCAAAACCTGATGTTAGATGAGTCGATTGGGAAAGGTCCTGGATATATTTGTAAGCTTCCATATCCCCTCTATGCCCAAATACTACAATTTTTCAACATATCGTTGAATGCTTGTGTGTGTATCTACCAAAGGCCTTACTCCTAGCGCTCCGTATAACGGATTCTGTTTTCTTCTTTGATGCGCTGTTTAAAAGACGCCCTACGCTTTTCCAGCTGAGGTCACCGTACCATCGTTGGCAATCACCAAGCTTTTCCATCAAATTTCGATTGGCCTGCCGGCAGGCGCTTTTATTCATTCTAATGCTTTTTAATTCCTCCTACTTTAGATTCTTTCTTGTTTCATTGATGGCCATAACTGGGCTGATCTCTTGAGTTGACGGATTACAGCGTCCAAACTGGAAAATGTATACCCATGCAAACCATACTGCTACTGACCGGTTGACTTATAGCAAAAGCTGCCATATTGATTAATCCGCATGAATAAATAAGTAAACCAAATAAATATGTTGTTCTCAGATTTAGCAAGGCAAGCCAACGCAGGCATGATCAAAATGTAAGAGCAATTATGTTACGCAACAGGTACTTTACAGCGCGCGTAACTGGCCCTAATCAACAGTTATACAAGTTGCAAAAACGGAAAAGTACGCATAATGAGCAAAATCCTTAGCACAGTGACAATAAAATTGCTTCACGTGTTCGCACAGCAAACAGGGATTGCATAGTAGGTAAAGTGGTGTATGTGCGCGAAGACTGTGAGTACCATTTTGTACGTCAATATAATAAAAAATGTCTCTTGTTAATATGCCAACGTGTACGTTTGGGCGGTGACTTCACTCAGTTGCAACTCACATCCTCCACGTAACGTTGTTGCCAGACAAAAGTTTGTAGCTTATTATAGCGCGAACGCGTGCCAGGAAAAGCTCACCAAATCCTGGAACACTGTCGTCCATTGGTTTGAGCGGACAAACTTCTGGCAGTGCTTCTTATCAACGACTTGTTTACGGTTATTCGCATTCACAAGGCCTACATGCTGGCTGATTGCATAGCTTAGTCAGGGCCCGCCATGTTGGTTGAGGCCAGTCGAGTAGGGTGCATAAGTGCACAACTGAGCAAAATTTCCAGCTTAGGTTGAGTTTCACTTTCGCTGATATTGTGCACTTACTGGAGTGCAAGGAATCGATGTCCAGGTATCCTCACTGGGCATCAGCCGTTGTGCTGGGTGCAGTTGGTAGATTTCGGCATAAAGCCACAGCCCAGGTGAGTCCTCGTCGTTTACTTCATAATATCTTCGATGGAGGCGGTAGCCCAGTCCAATCCCGAATAGCACCCGCGTTCCCTACAATGGAGAAAATAGAAAGAGAAAAACAGGCCAAAGAACGCCTGAAAAGGACAAGCAATGAAGCAAACAATGTGAACCTTTTTACGTAAGACATTTAGACCTGAGACAAGAAGATGTACAACGTGCAACAGATATTACGCCGGGAAGGTTGCTTGAGCATGTAACAGAAGCATGGCCCAATGGGTAAATACTGTTATGTACATAACGACTTAGAGTGTGGTTCCGGCAAGCTGTCCACAAGGTATGAGGTAGTGGTGTTAGCACTAATGGATGAGAAGGGAGAAAAAGCCGGTTCAAAGGCGTGTGGCGATCGAAAGATGAATCCAAGTCCAAAGTTATCCCAGGAAGCAGCAACTTTGGAACAGGATAACGCATCGGTGGGTCAATTGTTTAGCTGATCCTTTCGAAGGCGTACTGCTACGGTGTCAAAACCAAGCTAGATAGACACATGAATTGGTAGGGGTTAGAGCCGGATAAACTACGTATTTTGGGTGGAGTCGGGAACACTAGACGTTAAGGAATGACACGTAAGACGTGTTAAATACGGGCGGTATAGACATCGGAGGAGACTGAACCCAGCGCATGTTGTGCAGGCTAAAAACATAGGAAGTGAATCAACGAAAGCAAGTAACGGTGAAGCAATGTATTCGGAAAAACGCTTTTCGTCCACGGATGGGCTGACAGCAAAACAAGTGGACGTTTGAAGGGTAAAACCGTCGTAAAATCCTTGGTTGCAAATTGCTGAATCAGCGTGTTTTCCGCTACACTACAATAACTGAAGGTGCTAGTTGTTGAGAGGTTAATCGAACAGGGACTGCCGAGCCTTCAGTGAAGTAAAGTTGCGTTTTATTGTATGAAGGCTGGCGGAGGCAGAACCGAGGCTTGCGTTTTAGGACAAGCAATACTATGAACCCAAAGTTATGGAATAGGATGCCGCATCGGCGCTTCAGTAGATTTGGTTAACCCCCTGGATGCGATAGACTATGGTATCAACAATAAGCGAAACAGAAGCAAGGCAAATCGAGGGTAAGAGACAATTTAACTAAGTGGCAGAAGCGAACGTTTAATAATAGAATAAAGGAGCATGGACTGCCAAGCAATCAGTTAAGGGAGGGTGGGTGGTAGTGAAGGAAGAAATGCCGTAATTGGCGCGAGAAATGGATTAATACTTAAGCCATACTATCAACCCATCACGTGTGGAATAAGATGAAGCGTCGGCGCTTCCATAGATTAGGTGAACAACGTGGGTGGAATGATACGGTGTCAAAGGCATGTCAGATAGACGCAGAGAACAGAGAGGGTAAGAGGCGAATTAACTATTTAGCAGAAGCCGCACATTAGTGAGAGATAAAGAGAACGGACTGCCGGTCAGTCAGGTAACTGGGGAGGAGTACAGCGATGGAAGGCTGGCAGTCTCGGAAGTGAGGCTTGGGTTGTTGCGCAAGCAATACTATGGAGCAACAAATGTAGTAAAGGACGGTGCGTCTGCCTTGAGGTAGATTTGCTGAACCACTCAAAGGAAGAAGGCTAAAATGTCAAAAGATATACCGATCACTACCCTTCTGCTCTCTGATAAAAGTATGGTCACTGATGCGGTTCATTAACACACACTTCAATATCTCGCTTATCAGCAATTACTCTGTATTACCAACTGCGAACCACAAGTTCACTAAGGTTCAACTACACTTTATTGACGTTGACTTTGAAAGCATCATGCGAGCACTTTGCTTGTTGAAAATGTCACACTACCTCTTTCCTGATAGCGTCCTTTCTTCCGTATTACTACTTGGAGAAACGAACCTTCCAATCCTTCTCCTCAATATCTTCACCATCATGCCTTTAGAGGTGTGTCTCGTTTTACAGAGAATATACCATTTATTTATTTATTTATTTATGATGAGTGGACACTACCCGTCTTGATGGAAGCACGCAACCTTCACACCCAGGCGCAAACGAGGCTGTCGACCAAATTTTGCTAACTACCGTTGTATTAGCCCCACTCATTACGTATGGAGTCGTAGAAAGAATACCAAAGAACGGAACGCTTCTTTTTCTGCTGCAACGCAACCTTATCAAGCGGTCCCAACAAGCGTTTCTGCCTACTAAAGCTTATCAAACCAGCCAGTATGAAATCTCAACCAACCTTACAGGCTCCATAGACCTGGGTCAGGCCCTGGTCATCGTCTTCCTATATATGAAAAAAGCATTCGATCGGGTACCACACAATGGCTTAATGATAAAAATTAGTTATCTTCGGTGGTTCAGGCCACCGGCTTTCTTGGCTTTCTTTTACCTTTCTACCTGAACGCCGTCAGTGCTACTGAGCGATATCTTATCTAGCAGATATCTGTAACCAGCGGAGTGTTCCAAGGCAGCTTCCTGGGTCCCCTTCTGTTTTTAATGTACATCAATGATATATTCCTGGTCTTCCAACAACGCACGCCCTACCTCAGCTGCTAAAATAAAGTGGCATACTCAGTTGATTACAGTTGCGTACGCAATGACCTCGCCAGCACTCAGAGCATCTCGGCGCACTTGAAAGTTTATGTAACCTGTGGTACTTAGAATTCTCACCAACTAAATGTAACATTCTTTCCTACCAGTGCTCTATCCCATAAACTCATTAACGCTTAACGGAATATCACTAGATAACTGGTTCAACGTGTGCGATTTCCGTGTGCAGTACCCTAGTCCATAGAATGTTGCGTAAAAAGCGAGCTATCCCTCTGCAAAAGCCTGGTCTATGGTTGGCTATATACTAAAGTTAATGAGCTTGTTCGAGTCTTGACTCACGCTTTATACGTTCTGTGCATGACATATAGTAGAGTACTGCTCAATAGTTTTTCCTAACTCACGCAAATGTGATAGAATGGTCATCAAGATTGTCCAGCGTTCGTTCAATAAGGGACTTTAGAATAACCTACGCTCAGTTATCAAGGCCGCTATTAAAGTTGATGTTCAAGTTCACTTGGGATCGGAACAATAGGATACTCCCGTGCATGTTCCTTCTTTTCGTATCGTCAGATCGGGAATTGAGCGGTCGGCTTGAGATAATGAAACGCCTAAAACAGAGACCGCATCACAACGAGTCCAAACAATTACTGCCTACTTTTGCTTGCCTAGCAGTCCCTGCCAGGCCGGTTTATGTGAATTAAAAGAGTGCAGGACAAGCTAAGAAGACAAGAGGAGGAATGTCAGGTAGATACTGATATTACCAAGGTGTGTGAAGAAATATTAAAATATGAAGGGAAAGTTAAAGATACAACTCGGTTAGGAGAACGTATGGTACTGCCGCCAAAGAACATCTAACTGACGTTTGAAACCCTCTAGCGTAGGCCTCTGAGTACGTGCTCCGAAAGCGTTCCAATGTTCGCTAACTCGGCACGGCAAGCGCGTTTCCCTCCTTACCGGTCAGACCGCGGTTTGCGCTGCTTCAACGGTTGACATCGGAGACCAGGCAACTTGGCGGGGCTAAATAAGCAGAACAAGTCTGGACCGATCTTACCCGTTAAGATACGGTAAGTGAGGATTAAGTCGCATCTAATTCTACAATAGTGCTTCGAGTGCAACCCAAGCTTGACAAACGTTCGGATACGTTTCCCACCGTAAGCTTTGCATTAACCTTGTACCCACTCGCAACACCCTATCCAGTTCTATTTTGTCCCGCACAACACAAGGTTGACAAACCTGGATCCAGTATTCTAAGTGCGGTAGCACAAAAGCTGTGAACAGCTTTACAAAAATATTGGCCATTGGGACACCGAAGGAGCGGTGAATAAACCACAGCATACGGAACCCTCTACAAGCAGCCTTCCTCCAATTTTCCTCAGATGGAAGCAACGAGGTATGGGTGATACCTTGACCAACCTGCTGAGTGACAACAGGGAGTTCACTTCCACGAACTACAAGCGCGTGCGAGGACAAGCACCTCCAATACGAAGGATAGAACATTTCGCCTGATTTATAGGCATCAACCATAGGGTTGACCAGTCACAGAGCCTATTCAAGGCACACTGAGGTGCTTCAGCGCCACGAGGGATATCCACAATATGCCAGCGCTTAAGTCCTCAGCAAACAGTAGTGACGGGTCTTCAGTACTTGGGGTAGGTCGTTGACATGCATTGCAAAAAGCAACGCGCCTAAAACCGAGCCCCGCGAAACGTCACTAAGAACAGCTTGTCTAAGCGAAAGGCTACGCCCCAGGCGTACACACTGTTCTTTCCACGCTAGGGAATCGGAGACTCATTTAAGGGCGACTCCAGATATCTCACACACTCTCAACTTTAATGAGAGTCGTTGATGTGGGACAGTATCAAATGCTTCCCAGAAGTCAACGTAAGGGCCGTAGATAGCGTGCCCGTTGCCTACTGCCTCAGCTCAGCTTTCACGAGCTACAAGTAAGTTTAGCAGACCTGAAAATCCCTTACTGAATCAGTGCTGTGCGGCACCGAGGACGTTAGACTTAATCAGATGATTCTCCCCCGGATCCCTGACCAAGTTTTCAACCAACATTACCACTACGCTTGTTACGCTGACAGGCCAATTGTTCGCGAGCAGAGCTCTGTCACCACCTTTATAAAGCAAGCAGATGGTTGCCTTCTTCCATTCCGAAGCTAAGGCAAGCTGTCGAGTGATATTGTAAACATGCATGTCGGAGGGTCACTTAGCTCAGCGGCCAATTCATGCATCAGCTTCGGATGAATCGAAACAGGGCCAAAAGCTTTGGAAGGATTTAGCCCTTGCAATAGCCCGAATACTTTTGTCTCGGTTATGCTGATTTCGTTTAGGCAACAATCCCCTGGGACTTTGTGACGAGCTCAACCTTAGGCGGAGTGACCTCATAAGAAAAGACACCAGTATATGTTTTGCTAAGTATATAAGCATTATCATGGTCGGTATGCACTTGGGTCCCGGCCGCTCTTAGCAAAGCTGGTATAGACCGGTTTATACGGCTGCGCCAGTTTCCGAAAGCAAAGTACTTCTTGGATTTGTTACGGCGGCTTTGGCCAAATGCTGCTCGTAATGAAGCGGAAGAATTATAAGATGTTGCTTTTATTTATTCCTAACCCATTGCTAGCTTTTGTAGGTGCAGGTTGATGAAGCCGCTTGGTATGTTATCCAGCACATAGAGCGCTTCCTGAGAGGGTATTTATCTGTACGATATAACCAAAGGGGTTTATCCCATATCCCTTGTCCCTTCGTGAGTGGGACGGGGGTGCTGAGATCTCGGTGAGGTATGCATACAACTTTACACAGGCATTCTCAAAGGGGTCAGCCAGGGTGGTAGTGCACCGCAGTGCTGTAGCTTTGTTGCACAATGCTTTAAAGCCTGCCCGCCAACTATTTATACATGCCACAGCGGTAGCTTGATTACACTTAATTGGAGCACATCGGAAGGATCTGCATACATGGGCACTGGCTCTTAGAGGACAGCCGTAGGTAATATCACTTACGCAATCTTGTGAGTTCGCAAAAATGACACCAGAGGTAGATGGAATTTGGTTGCTCATAGACCTAGTCGGGAGATCCACGAACTGATGCAAAGGCACTTGCAATGTTAGCTCGAGCAGGTCCGAACCTAAAGTGCCCACCGCCGCACTGCAAGATAGATCTGCCCAGCGGACTTTAGGGAGGTTGTAGTCACCCACCATTAGACACCTGTTGGCAGCCTGAGTACGAAGAAATTCTATAGACGCCCTGGATGTACCTCCAGGACTTCTCCATACCTCCACCATGTAAAGTGAGCAGAGAAAGTGCACAATGGTCGACAAGCTTTCAACCGTTTGACCCGGCGACTGCTAAACGCAGGTCCTCAACACGGCAAGTTTACAACTCATGTAAATTGCAACGCTCCCACCTTGGTGGCCAACGGTGTGGTCAAATCTAAGCAGTGCGTAGCCAAGTAAACTTACTTCATTGTCTGTGCTATCCGCGGACAGCCACGTTTCTTTGATAACAAGTATGTCGGGACGAGGTTTGTCTACAAGTAGACCCACCTCGTGTACCTTGTTCCCTAGGCTACGTACACTTCTAAGCACTGCCCGTAGATACTCGGCACGACCAGCCCTGGGTCGTACGCTACCAGGTGGGGTTCCGTTAGCGCAGAATTTGTCCTCCGGCTGAACACTTGAAGACCCACAAGACGAAGGCCTTGCTCAACAGCTGTCCTCCTGCTCTTGAGGCAGTTGATTGCTACCTTTAACTTTAGTCCATTTACCAGTGGGAGGTCCCCCTGAAAGGTGACATTACTACTCTTGAGTTTGAATGAGAAGGGCATTAACGCTTTGCGTTCCTCCGTGGTTGTGAGGACTACACCTAGTAGTCGTTAAACGTCTTAATGATATGGCTACACCAGCCACTGATACACTCTTTTCTTGAGCCACTATCTCTGTTTAGCAGCAGCTAGTCGCCATAGCTTTCATTTAACTTTGCGGATATCCTGAGCTCGCTCCCTTCTTACAATGTTCATTCTCTTGGATTGTTTGCGTCACAGCTCAGCTGGTTTGTTGACCTATTCTGTGCCACCGTAGGATCCACTAGTAACTGAAGGCTTAATCCGAACTCTATTGCTGGCCACTTATCTCTCTCCTAGCGCGCCGTTATCCGTCGTTCGTCTTACTCGCGTCTACTCTTCTTGACAGCAGCTAGTCATTGTTAGCCCCATGTAAGTATGAAGTCACCTCTTTGCTGTCCTACTTTTTTCTGGTAGGTATTTATCTCTAACCGCTCGCTCGTTCACTTACCTATTGAAAGTGTAGGGATCCAGCATGTGGTCAAACGTCTTAATGATATGGGTAAACCAGCCACTGATACATCCTTTCCTATAGCCACTATCTCTGATCAGCAGCAGCTGGTCGCTGTAGGCTCTATTAAAATTTGCGAACATCCGTTGCTCGCTAAGTGTCGTCCTTCTGCATAATGTTTATTCTCTTGGTATAGCTTTTTCACAGCTTAGCTGGTTTGCTGTCCTATCCTCTGACACGGTTGTTATTCAATAGTAACTAGAATGATTAACCCAACAGGCACTTTGGGCTACTGCAACCCGGTCCATTATCGCTATCTTTTGATCGTCTTACCTTCAACACTTAGTCTTCCTTTCATATCCATTTACTCTTAGCCTGCTTCTAGTATGCTCAGCTTCCTATCTTCATATACCCATGTACATTTTAGTTATTGTGTCTTAGGAAATCCTAACCCCTGGAGCATATATAAATACGGCCACATCGTCACTCTCTTTTGATTTCCGATAACAACCAATCGTGACTACACACCCACCTTCTAGTCTCAGGTAAAATTCGAACATCGTTAGCTTATACTTCAGGAATTGCTTACCGGAATCCTGCTCTTTAACCTTATATACATGAAAGTATTTTACCCATTAGGCCATGCCTTCTGCGTAATTAAAAACATCTGTAGCGTAATATCTGTTACACATTGTACACTAGTTGTCTCAAGTAAATGTCTTAAAGTAGAATTTTGATCTAATGCTTAGTACTTTGACCGTCCTTTTCGGTCCTATCTCGGCCTGTTCCTCTCTTCCTTTTCTCTCAGGTCGTGAACATCAGAGATTTGGGATTGAACTGAGGAACTGCCTCCATCTGGGATGGGACGAAATAACCAACAAAAACTTACCTGGACCATGGCTTCACTTCCACTCAAACCATCTGCACCCAACCACCGATGTCCAGTGAGGGTAGCTGGACACGAATTCTTCGCTCCCCGGCAAATTTACATAATTAGAGAGGATTTCACGTGGTTCTGCAAAGGATCAACACATCATATTCAGAAAGAATGTTTCGTACCCGACCTACCAATGGACAGGACCCAGGAACGCAATAGGCAACCAGCTATGCCATCAGCCGCAGAAAAATGGGACGCAACCTGACTGCAAATAACCGAGTAAACAAACGTTCAACAAGAAACATAGCCAGTTACAATTTGCCATTCAATGGATTGGCGGCAGTGTTCCAGGAGGTGGCGGGTTTTCGCTTGGCAAGCGTTCTCCCTATAAAAAGCCACAAATGTCCATTTAACAACACTGCAACGTAGCGTATGTGACTCGCCACCGAATAAAGTCACAGCCCATAACTTCACACTGGCAGGTCAACTAGCGTCACAATCCCAGGTAGGATCGTTACACTGGAACTTCTCCATCTGCATATACTGTCGTCTTTTTACTTCCTACGATACGTTGACCTTTGCCTTAATTGTGCACGAACTCACTCTATTGGCATATATCTCTTGAGCGTGCTCTTCTATTACCTTCCAATGGATCATTCAGGACTCTCAATCTATTATTAGCTGAGGTCCCTCATTTCATGACAGCCAAATTATTGTTTCACATTTTCACCATTGTACAGTTCCAATCATGGACATATGAACGATTTTCTACTGTCACTGTTACAGTTGCCACAAAATGTTTGTACAGTTGTACATATTTGATCATGCCTCCATGGGCGTGCCTGGCATAGTCAAAAATAAAATATGTATTTATTTATTTATTTGGTAGGGGTCGCGTATTTGGCTATCTATAGGGGCGTTTCAATCAGGTTAGCTTCCTGCTAATGACACCGGGGAAACTAGGTGGCAGCGTCTTGTTGCCGCGGAGCTAGAACCACTGGAGGTCATAAACAGGGATAAAAAACAATGGAGAAATGCCAGTCGCTAAGCCTTTACTGAGACGACTCGGCACAAAGAAAATCACCCAAAGAAGTGAAATAGGTACGCTGGGAAGCAAGATAGAATGAGGAGCAACGATAAATTAAAACATGCCTCATAAGACTAGATATTAAACGAGTTAATGAGTAATAGCGTTCATTGGGAAGGATCCAGCCTACGTTACCGGGGCCGAGCTGCCGCAGATTCAGAAACCTTATGAAAGATAACGCTACCAGTAGTAAAGAATCACCTCGACAACGTGTATTTCCTCCACGAATCTCCGACTTACCGCTTTTTCGAGCAGTTTGGCAGGTGGCGCGGCGCCTTTCTTCGCCAATAGAGCTACAGTAATTGTGGTTGTGGCTTTATGTTTTATCCCAATCTCCTTCACCGGTCTAGTCTTTTCAAACTTTGCGGGCGTGATTGAAGTCGCCACGGCGCGTTGCTTTGCCAATGGAACTGATGTGACTAGAGTTGGAGCTTCGTGCTCCACCCTTGATACCCTGATATTTTCAGGACCTGCAGGCTTGGTGGGAGCCTTTCGGAGTTTATTAGCCCTCATCCTCTTGTTTATTGGACACTGGGGCTATTAGTTCGGTCTCAATATAGACGGCCTCCAGTGCAACATTAGAGGCCACGTTAGAGGCATTCTGGAAGGCTGGGACACACGACAAGGTAGCCATCACCTCAGTCGGATTGTCATCGAGAGAAATTGAGCTTAGTTGCATCTTCCACTAATGAGCCAACACCAATGGAGACTCCCGTTTTTCTCATCAGTAACTCCATTTTCCAAGCAAGAGATGTGAGAAACGAAAACAGCGGGTTACTTAGCCCGACGTTGCTCGATGTCTCCTCAGTGACCTCAAGACGCGTAGATCGACTGCGACGGCATAGAAGGCGATTGAACAGCACGCTATCGCTAGTCGAAAGCATTGCGTACTGAGCAGGGCTCAAAGCAGTACAGGTCTCATAATACCAGCATTTGCGTACATAACACTGCAGGCCACCAGACTCGTCAGTCACGGGCGTTGAGCAGCTCACGCTGCCTCATACAACCTTAACTTTGCTGATCGACGCAGGCGAAGACATATTAGCGCCGATATTCAGTGAAACCGAGACGACGCTTCCAAATAGTGCGAACTGTGCATCAAAACCTAAAACCGACAAGCTATTACCTGCATGTTTGTCAACAGAAAGAGTCACGAGTAACAACAAGGTATAAAATGGATTACAAAACGCAAACACACTGGAAAAAGCCAGAGGCTGAACCCGAAAATGATGGACGAAGTTTGTTATGTACCCGAAAACGGGTTTGATGTAAGCCGGGGAGACCGATGACCCAAAATTACTTGGATCAAACGAAATTCGACAGAAGTCAAATCATTGCACGGCACTTGTAAACACTCTTTTGAAAAAGTCCTTTGAATGTAAAGCCTGAAAAGACAGCATGCTGAAAATGTTCAGTTTACCGCCAAGGAGAAGGAAACAGCAGATTGGTCTAGGAACACTTTGGCTGTGGTGACTTAAAACCAACCTTGTTTTAAATAAATAAATAAATAGGTTTATTTCTAGACCGGCTAGAGGCTGCACCCTAAGGGTTCAGATCAAACTTTACATTAATCCGACGCTCTTGCATGGAAGTAGGCAAAATACAAGTATATGTTCCTCATTGGCAATTACAAATGCATTAGCATTGTTTGGTGTACAGCTGCTGGTTCGTATGCGCCCACCTTGAAATTTTGCTGGTTCCTTCTGGCGATATTGAGCTCCTTGTTCTTTTGTTGCGGAAGCTGCGCAGAGGTGTAGTTGTGCCTTTTTCCTTTCGAACAGGATCCAATTCAGCCTAAGTTCACTGTAAATTCTTTGGACATTGGTTGGCCCGCTCAGTCGTCACAATTGTTGGTTCGCACATGGAATAAATGAGATTGCCGGAACTATATGGGATACAAAAGTTAAAAGATAAGTTCAATAAATGCAGAAGAAAAGAAAAAGAATTTGGTAAGAGACATAGTAAGGCGGCGTGCTTCACTAGGAAACTACAAAATTAACAAAAAAATGCAGCAAAGTTTTTCTTGCGCTGATATTGCTTTCTGGCGCAAAATGTCAACCTGAGCAACTCGCAAAATAATAGAAAAACCTTTCCTAAGGCTAGAATACTGCGTAAAGTAGCACAAAAATATACCGGTCTAGACAAGTTTTAACCGCTGAATACGCTGAAGGTAAAAACAATGCAATACGTACAGTAGTTTGCGAGTTATTTGAAATTAATTGGTGGTCTATGAATAAGGCCATTATCCTATTTCGCTAAAAATGGCTTTCTGCTTTGCAAGCCGATATCAGAAAAGAGAAAAGATAATGTAAAACGTAGAGAAGCAGTATATGTTCTAAATAGGAACAGATATCCAGCAATGCTATAATTAGCCCGTAATACCCTGCGACAGCTAGGGACTGCGTAGGTGGCCGAAAAGTGGCCCTGCGTGGGACTAAAGGGTAGCAAGTCGCCCTCCAGAA
>CALYDF020002062.1:0-42492 GCA_944474145.2 Dicrocoelium dendriticum
CTTCTCTGCTCCTTGATTCGCTGCCTGCCCTGCATTAACCCCGGCATCCAAGTGACGCAAAACAAGTTAGAAAAAGTTTCTAGATTTTGTGAATTTATTCGTCAATGTTGTGTGCCTGCTTTTACTGCTTGCTGCTCTTTAGCCTTAAAAGTACAGCCTAGGCGACAGATATTGAAAACTAAGCTTAAAATCATTATTTCGCTGATTTTGCATGACATGTTCAATTACCGCCGTAAAGCAACGTTGCTCAACTTACGGCTCCCTGCTTTTGCCTTCTAGGATCCGAAATCTAACCACACAAAGCTAAGGCAACCATTTCAGTAATTGTCAACATAATCAAGGCCCTATCCTGATGTTAACAGCAACAAGTCACCCTGGATGGCAGTGGTAACAACCAAATCGTTACAAATTGCTATAGTAATAGAATTTTACGACAACATCAATATGTTTTAGTGTGACAACTAACATTTTCTGCCGTAAATTTGGATGCGGCAGGGAGGTACATCCTTTCAAGCCCACTCTAGCGAGAAATGGGTCGGAAATGATCTGTCGGTGCTTCACAGAATTAGCCAATTTTTGCACTTAAACGAACCTGCACAGGCCGCCTCCTGAGAATGACCACCATATCATATAGAACAAATAGATAAATAACAACGAAAGCTGGACAAGTTAGACTCTACCAAAAAGTAACACTTGCAATCCGCGCTTAACTATCATATTAAGTTCGCATCCACTATAACCAATTTTCTCTTCACTGAGGCCTCGTTTAAATACCAGTATCACACATCCTCCTGAGGGGATGCCGTTGTGGTAAACATAAGTCATGCGCTCTTTAGTTACTTAGTGCTAATACTTTATTTTCTGCCAGTTGGATCTGGCAGGGGCTTACGCGACTCTACAAATCAGACCCCTATATCCACATGGGGATGTTACCTTGTTTGGCAACGAAACATCTGCAGCAACATTGCGTAGCTCGGAATACTCAACAATTCGTTCATTAACATCCCGAGCTACAGGTAATCACAATATTTTCTAAACGATTAATCCAACCTTGCTTTAGGAATTTACATTAAAGCAACGTGGAAAGTGACATGCATTTTGTGCATAACCAAACATGGAATATGGATTTCAGTTAAATATTTGGCATTATAAAAATGAAATCCACATGCTGATGAATAAGTTTCCTTAAAACAAGGCGTTTTGGTTTTGAATGTAAATTTGTTAACATTATGCGATTCAAGTTATTTCTCTATACCTGCAACAGGATATAACACTTCAAATAATGACACATTTCCACAATGGTTAGTGAATTATCTCAGTATAATTCAATAAAGCTTTAAATGTTGTAAAATTACTGTATTATCCACCAAAATAACGCACCAATATGGAATAGCAGGTTAAAGTTATATTGCCCTCTATTAAAGTTTGAGCAATTTGTTACCTGGGCAAAACGCACTATTTTAGCTTGCCCATTTTCGTTCAATAACAAAATAACAAGCATTCAGATATTTGTGACAAGTCGGTTTTTGCAAGAAACCACAAAATGGGGATGCGCAAATGGCTCAGAACATATACCATCCGAGTTTTGCTGTGTGATAAATGACATTTGCGTAATGTCATACGCAGTACCAGTGACAGCTGCAGTGCCATTATCACTGGTGTCAACCATTGATGCTGCAACGGTTGGTGTTTCTCTTATTTATGCAAATGTTTTTCGTTGTGGCGACTAACACAATGCTGGTTGCGTCTACCTTTAAGTGAATGATTTTGTAGTTGATGTGTATATGAATTTGCGGTTAAAATAATGCAACCAGTGTACGGGGTATTTATTTCAGTTTGATCAGTTTCATATCTTTGTAATCAAACGAGTCAAAAGCAACTTTACGCAAACCAGAGAAAACGCTCATTTGACTGCTCTTACTAATTGTTAACTAAAAATTGTACTTCTTTGTAAAATAGCACTGTACCCAAGTGTTACGCCTGCACATTTGCTACCTAGACAATAACCCTATATCAAAACGGCCTCCGTTTATGTCATTTGACGACAAATAATCTTTATTTTCATAAATGTGCCTTAGTATATGCATAGAACAGTTCGGAAATACTGATCGAGGACAGAAAGTAGGATAACGGCTGGAATACTGTGTAAGAACAACCTAAAGTATTTCATGATGCAAACGGCGTTCGTTAATAAAAGTATAACTATGTTGTTGAGAAAATTTACTTATAATCGCATAGATAAAACAACAGTCTTCAAACTCTATAATCTGCTTGATGCAAATACGTTAACAGGTACTCCGCATTCTAGGACATATGCCACCAAAACCAAGGAAGCCAGATTTTCCAGTAGCGTGCTAATTCATACACAGCATAATTTTACCGCACTGCAGAATTTGATAATAATTTCCAAAAAACAAACTTCTGAGTAAAGCTGTACGTTGCAATTATATCAGACGGAATTATGTACCAATCGTAAGTACGAGTAAATTATCTATGTTATCTCAGGTAACCGAACATTTGGAACCCTTAATTTTTTATTTTAAATACGCAGACGTTTGAAAATATATTTTGCAGCATAATTTCGATATATCACAAATATAGTTAGCAACATTAAAAGAGCGCTTGTAACTAGCGTTAAAAGCTCATCTGCAATGTAACATTAAACTGAGGCACATAGTTATTTGGATATTCACATTAGTACTTCAAGCTAAGCGCATTTAATGGTTCACAAGAAGATAGACTCTCTTTAGTTTACAAATCAACAAAATCGTACCCACTTGGTAATTATCGTTTAAATAAAATAAATTGTGGATCATCCGCCTCCCTAGGCCAGATTGATGATTCACAAGATATTTCGATCATTTTACTAAATCCATTCGATTAATGACTTTTCTGACCATCCCATATAGTTAATGTCCTGCTGATGTTCAACTAAAGGCAATGTCCTTCTGTACTTCCGTTATTGTCTACCGCATAAATATTTCCTCAACTAAAGCACTGCATGTATTTTACTCTTCTTAGAGTATTTAACCAGTATGTTACGTTCAACTCAATAGTTGCTGTAGCAAAAGCGGTGAAGCTCCTTGAGGTGTGCACTGTGGATATCCAGAAAATTTCTGGAAAATATTTAAACTTAATCTGATTCCTTCAAAGAATATTGTGGAAAAGCGAGGTGGTTCCGCGCTTTGGTGAAAGTGCTTATAACCGAACCGTTTATCCTGGTTTGCTTGAGAAAATTAAAAATAAATAACACTGCTGTTCCAATCTCACGTTCAACGAATAGTAACAAGTCATTGAAAGATAATATAACCCTCGTTGCATCAGCACAATAATGTGACTAAGCCACAAAGCCTTTATAAACCGGTCATCATAAATAATTGAACAGTTTCGTCTTTTAATAAAATAAGGCGCTACTCGAGGTTCTGGCACTTGGACTAAGGTTAAGTTGTCAGCGAAATGAAACAAAATAGTTGTGTCTCTAATTTAGTTCGTAAATTTCTTTTTCCCAGTTTCAATGCATAAGCTTAATTCACAATGTTAAGGAGACTTACAAGCAACCGGTATTAACAAATATTACCACAAGGTCGATTTCAAAACTGCTACCAACTATTTTTTAAGAAGGAATATTTGACCGATTTGGAGTTGCTCAACGGTAAGAAATATATGCTGTTGTCCACATCAGAAATGGCAAGCGGTATTGTTCTAGTAAATAAACCGGCTTAAATCAAAAAGTGTAACACTATTCCTTGTCACGAATCGAAAAGCTTTGGAAAACAGAGTGAGGTAAGGACAAAACAATGACAACAAGAGGTCTATGTTCAGAATGCTGCGATGGATTGAAACGAGAGGGTGTTATTGACTTCGACCTTTTCATAGTCTTCTGTCCCATCAAAATGGCATTTCGTGACCTACCTAACCCAAAACAATTCCAGGAAGAAAGATAGAAGTTAAGAGGTAGGCTGGTAACTACTGCTTGCCTACTGGATTGAAAACTTTTAAGTCAACGGCCGATGCTGGTAGCAGTATCTCCTATAATTCCGTGAAATTAATTCGCAAACATATTTTATGGCTTGGCAATATGTGAGTTACTAATTCATTCTAACATGTTTATAAATACCTTAATAAATGTTATTCAGTGACAGGCTTAAAATGCATATGCTTCGGATGATAGTATACGAATACTTGCAATCCTGATTGTGAAAACGCTAACTCTTCTGGCACTACAATATTTGGCTTTATGTAAGTCGTCGAGACCGGAAGTGGTAGGTGCAAAACGATAAAAACTCAGAGATTTATAACATATACAGTTCCATTAAGGTATGAAATACCATTCTTTGGATCCAGTTGTCCTTACAATTTAGGGCCCAGGAAGGTGTTAATGACATGCGTGACCCGAAGTAAACCCACAAATGACACACTTATTTCTGTTGCTTGGGTACTGTGAACAAAACTAAACATAGAAATCGTAATTACGTACTCAAGATGCATACGATTTCAGCTAGATAGGTCAATAGAGCATGCAAAGCGACGAAAACAAAAGGTTTAAAAACACTCTGTCAAAAGTGTTGAATGTAAACCGTTTACTAAAGGTGATGTATGTTTTTCAGAAAACTCGTTTTCCAGTTTGAGGAAAGATTTCTATTTGTTCTCCGAGCCTGATTTACTGAATTCAAAAGATTTATCATCATGAAAATTTGCATCTCGTGTTCACTAATATGTAGGTTGTAATATTGCTGATGGTATCGTTGAAACATGATCGACGTACAATTAACGTTTACAAAGAATGCTTTGATTTGCTTTCATTTATCTTTACCCATTTACCAGTTATTGAAGTCGGTGCTCTAGTTGTTTTTTAAAAACATTGTCATGGAGTCCATCATAGTTATTTCTGTTTAAGCAGTTAATATACCGAAAGGATAGCAATGCGCATGTTGGTTGAGTTCTTTGTAGAAAAGTATGCTTTCAGGAATTTAATTTCCGTTCGTTTCACTAGTTATTTTAGTGCAAACAAAATTTGTCCTCCTTCATTCAACTGCAATGCAACCAGGGATGACGCATAATGTTTATCGCAAGCCCTGTAATATTCTTGTGGCTTGGTAGACAATATTTTTCTATTTTTTCCAACATTCTCGCAAGCTTGCATCCTGGTTATTATATCACATTCGGTATTTTCCGTGCTTGCAACTTTACTTATCTATTGACAAGTTGTTTCAAGGTGGAAATCGGCTTGTTCGCCGCACTGGGATGATGCTAATTGCATTTTATAAACGGCAGTTCCTATTTGTTCTTCGTATAATTCAAATCAACCCGTCTCTCCGTCACTGGTTAATCTGTCTGTTTACACCGTTGCGGCTCATGCGCCCACGGATGAAGTCTCGTGAGTTGCGGTTGATTTAGAATCAGTTAAGTGGTTGCTATCCATTTTCCGCTTAGGTTTTATTGTAAGTTATTGTATTAAAACTTTGTGAAAGAATTGCCAGATCCACCTACGTCGTAGCTAATATGGTTATAACTGTTATATCTTTGAATTTGGCCTGTATGTGAACCATTCCGGTAAATCGTTGTTTACACTTTCGCTTTTGTGATTCTGCTTATTTCTACGTCCAGGAAAAGGATCTGGCTATCATTTTTCAGTTTGGTGATAAATTGGCTGCATTCAAATTCCTTTTTCAGTAGTTTTTGCGCGAATATTGCTTGACTGCGCTCGCCTATCACTGCGTCGTCCACTTACAGGACCCACCTAGTTCTCCTTGATGTCTAAGAGCACATCCTTTTCCAATTTCCGCATAAGCATATCTGCGAAGTGTCACTGTATTGGCGAACAATTTTTTGTACACTTCATTTACTTATATTCTTCTAGTTAGGTAAGAAGCTAGTTGACGGACGCCAAGTGAACAGTTTGTTTACATGTTTGTTCGCTATTTTCGTTATTCGCTTTTAAATGTTATTCAAAAGCTCTGTGATGACAGCTGTTGCAGTCTGCCAGTCACCAGTCGCAAAAGGCGCAGTTACGTCAGGATGTATAATTGGTTCGCAAGTTTGAGCTGTAGTAAAAATGGCCGGGCGTTGGTTTTAGAGCACCGCAATCCACAGATAATAAGTTTAAAGCGTCTACAAACTTTTTTCGACATGTTGTGTGTTGCGTTCCAGGAAATAAAATGACAAGCCGCAACTCTGCGACATTATTTTGGACATGTACGATACATTGGAAATGCGCGTTTTTTGAGTCTCCAGCAACTTTTTGTCGCCCACCTCCGTGATTTCAATCAATTCCTGCAGCCGTTTATGGGTTCAAATTATTTTGTCTGACGAATACCTGGTTTAATCGGTTACAATACATTCGTAGATTGCTGTGTCAGTCAAGCTGCATGCGGCGTTCTCGGTGTAATCCTCTGTATCAGCTATGCAGGTAATCCGTACTTTTTAAGTAATAATATAAAGAATGTTGCCTCAGAGCCTGTTTAAGCATTATACGCCGACTATAGTTTCATCGCGGGTAAATGAAGAAGGAAAATGTTTAAATTGACGAAAGCAAATACCAAGGCAAAACTTGCAAGGTGAACGGAAATTGAGTTCTTGGAAGAACCCCCTCTATAAAAATCTCAAACCACATGCGCATCCGTGTCTGTTTAGTAGAAGAACTGCTCAAACAGAAAGAACTATTAAAGACTGTATGTTACGGCTTAAGGAAAAGCAACCCGAATCCCGACATCCATCATTGAGAAAAACCAGTACGGATAAAGGCATGCAGATCAAAGCAGTCATCTTCAACGGCATTTGCAAGTCAAAGATGAATAGACGAGTTCTTCAGCAAGATTACTCTTTACACATTGGTACATTGAAAATGCGCCTCCTTTGATGGTGCAAGGATTTCAGCCATAAATGAAAGTCTCGCAAACATGCAAAAAAATTAACAATATTATTCGCATATGACATTAAAGACGTCCTATTTATGGATGTTAGATTGGAGAAACCCTTGGTCCAGTGATTGTTTTTCCGCATGCAAGCTTTAAGTCAATTTTTGGCACTTCCGGATTTACAAGTATTTATGCATTGTTGATATTTTTCATAAAAGCGCAATGACATTTGTAGATAAAACATTTAGGTCATGAATCATGGTTCATTTTCACTTGTAGATCAAGTATAGACATTCCCATTTCCTGTAAGCGATGAACTGTGTTTCCACTAAACTGGTGTTTTAGTCAATATTTTAAACATCATAAATAAAACACTGGCAGACAGCCACCACACATCCTGGAATGCGATGGAAGGCAGTTTCGTCCTATTGGGACTCGCCAGTAGCGCGCACCCGCCGAATCCTGCCGGATTCGAACCCACGACTTTACGTTTGTGAGTCAGCGACTTGTCACTGAGTCAGGGGCGACGGCAGCGGACGGCCATGATTGATAGCTAACTGCGATATAGAGCGGCTCATCCTCCACTGTCTTGCATGTTATGAGTTTGTAAAGGACAGGGCTGGTCCCCAGAGCAACGACTTCCTTTGCAAGCCGACAACAATCGAGGTGGCATGAAAGCTGCTAAGGCGAGTACTGATTGTTGTAAGTAGTATGGGGATTTATTAGGTTTTTGTGTACGTTGGTCGCAATTAGACGACGAACCTACACAAAAATCTAATAAATCCCCCTACTACTTATGAATTTATAAAATATCATTTAGCTCAATGATATTTCTGGCATGTTGAAATTCAATCCAATTTATTTCTCACAATGAAGTTCTGTGATGAAGGCAAAACGTCCACCTGGCGTAAAATTTCTGCATTTCCAGTGATGGTGGGGATGTTTGTGCACCGATAGTGGTAGCCGCATTTAGTATTATCGGTAGTTATGCACACCTGTTTGGCTAAATTTTAAAAATCGGTACAAACAAAGGAAAAGATTTCCTGTTATACTATTCACAAGCTGATGCATATTTGTGTAAATAGCAGGAAAATTAAGTTTGTGCAGATTGTTGCGCGATTGGAAGCAGGCAGACAGCCACCACACATCCAGGAAGGCGCTAGACGGCCGTCTCATCCTATTGGGACTCGCCAGTAGCGCGCATCTGTCGAATCCTACCTGATTAGAACCCACGATCTTAAGCTTACGAATCGGCGACTTATGTCACTGAGCCATGGGCGAAGGCAGCGGACCGCCATGATGCGATGTATGGCAGGTGCGCGCCACCGACGATTCCTAATAGGACGAACCGGTCGTTCAACGCTTTCCTGGATGTGTGATAGCAGTCTGTTTACAAAACTGAATAATTCCCCCTACTAAATACAATTCATAAATAGTCGCCTTGGCAGCTTACATGCCACCTCGACTTTCGGCGCTAATGACAAGTCCCAATATGACGAAACGGCCTTCTAGCGCTTTCCCACACTGTGGTGGCTGTGTGCCTGTCTAACTGCGAATAATCTGATGCATATATATCATATGTATAGGCGATACGCGGGGTCAACACTCACTAAGATATGGTACTGCGCTACTTATTTCAGCCTACTGAACCAACGATTAATTCAACTCCATTCCGTGCTTTCTACACCCATGAAGGATAAATGTTTTGCTGGAACAAACACGCCAAAAACAGGAATGAATGACAAACTGAATTTTACATGAGGTTGAATCTAAACATATAATCAGTAAAACCCCAAGCAGAGCAGAAAGCACTAGGGTAATATACCGACTGTACTTGAATGGTTGAAATTTTATTCCTCGTGACAGGTAAGGAATTGCTGTTGTAATTTTGTCTCGTGGGTTTGCGTAGATAGTTTTGTATCTTTGTTTAATCAAGGAGTTAATTCCCATTGAACGATGCTCTGCGGTGCCAATGACTTATATAAGTGACGAACCCCAATATGGGGAAACGCGTCTGAAGCTTTTCCGGACTATGTTGTGCTATGTAGCTCGTGAAATACCGGGTGAAACCTTAAGTAAACTCAAACGAAACCACTGCTACTTACGATTAATATAAATTAAACAGCCTCTCCTGGTTTCAAACGCTATGAATAAAGCGTTTATTGAGAGCAGGTCATCACCGTGCCCTTGATATCAGACGTAACAACCAACTCGGTCAAGAAAGTGCGTGCCTGATTGAAGTTTACGCGAATATAAATGTTTCTTAATGGGAAGACAACAACTTTATGCCCTGAATTTTGACAAGTTGGAGTGGATTACGTATCACAAGCACGCAATAGTGAGAGAAATAAATGCATAGGTCAGACTTATTCAGAACTAACCAGCCTTTTCAGTCCAATGGGCCCGCACAAGCGGCTCCCGATGTCAACCTCCATAGCAGGCAGAAGAACTAAACAAAATAACAAAGTAGCCTGGACAAAGTTAACCCCTAGACAACGTTTAATATTTTTATTCCTAGGCAACCAACAGATTACTTTTTGACTGCATTATTAACTTAAGTTTCTCCGCGCTGATTGCTTGCTTGAAAAACTATTAAACATAGCCCTCCGAGGAGATATCCTTGTGGTGAAATATAAACACAGGGGCTTTACTGGACCTGTGTTATTTCACATTGTTTGCGTTTGTACTATTTCAATAGCTATTTATTGTATTGGTTGCATGTTCCCTAACATTTATGCTGGGTAATTTGCGCGCTATACTGATCCTTGCTCCCACTGATCCTCTCCACATTCCTTTTATCTTGTGCACTGAATGAAACGTCTAATTACTCATCAGCATTTTATGTTTCCTTATTTTAGACTATTAAGCAGGACTTCCCATGCAGAAAAAGGGGAAAGCATCATCCAACGTCCGTCCATTTACTTATAAGTTGTTGGGATAGAACGTGCGTAAGTTAATGCTTTGGTGGTGAGCGGATGTGGCGACCTCAACTTTAATGGCATAGGCTTAACTCTGTCCACAACCGACAGTTATTTTAGCACAACACATTAAAATCAATATTTTTGACTTGTTAAGCAAAATACAAGCGCAGTTTCGTTTTGTTTAATAAGGCACGCCGTTAGAGAAAAGCCAACGCCTCCACCATATTGAAACAAAATCCCAACTACGGATACTTCGCCTATTTTACGATCAGCCGTGACAAGTTGCAGGCTCAGGTATGTATTCATCATGTGGCTATTAGGCTGAACACTACAATGTGTGGCACGACGTACGAAGACTATTGCAGGATATGCGTCTGCACACTTTCAAACTGTTCGTTTGCAATTTACCCCATAATAATGCAACGGATATTATTTCTAAATGACAGAGCTTCCTTAATGCGCGCACCGACTATGAGTAATCAACGGTACAAGCTTGCATGTCTATGCTATGGTGCTGAATAAACAATAAATTTATATATTCTAGCTCCAAATTCTCAGAATGTACTACGCAGATTATTTCAAGCATACAGCCGGAGACATTGTTTAGTGTAACGTATTTCGCAGTTCTCAAGCATGAATTGGTGTTATGCTATGAATTTTACGATGACCAAGAAGAAGCTTAATGACATGTAGAGCTTCCGTTCTTTTTAAACCCACATAGTTAGATTGGTAGCCAGTTTTGTTTCTTTGAACAACCGAATATATCTGTTATATAAAAAGGTGACACTACTGATCCCGGAGTGGTACTTAGTGCCGAAAATAGGTGAAACCTACAAGTTTGGCAGTGTTTGATTAAGATTTTAACAGCTATGTGAGCATGTAATGCGCTACATTTTAAACCTAGAAACAAAGTTTCCGAATAGGTGTTACTTGTGTACATACCTTGCGATCGCTATGCCGTAAAATGTGCAGGCCGGTACATGTTAATATTATATGAATTAATCAGGAAAATGCTCTATTTCTGCGAATGTGGATAAAAAAGTACAAACGAGAGCAAACTAAAAGACACGGATTTTAGCAGAATATTGCGTTCAGATTGTTTAGTTAACTCGTTTTTTCTAGACAAATTATTTATCCATATAATAAGCCAATAAAGGGAGTTAACGAGCTCTGTATAAGATGTCTGAAGATTGCCTGGACATTAAGTGTAAGACATTTATTGCTTGAACATTTACAATTATATCCCCTAGGGATCCGGGAACAAAAAGCCATTAACGTATAACTACATGAAATTTTTGGTTTATTTTTTTAAAAAGGTTATATGGTAAGACCATCTTCTAGGTTTTGTTAAGCATGTTGATGTTACGCCACCGTAGACCTCACTCATCTGTTAGTAAATCTCAATACTAAAATTTCGATAAATGGACCCATCATTTTTTAAACTAACCAGTATTTGACAAAGTGCCTTTACCTTCTCGCAGAATGATATGGCAATATGCAACCAGTATTATGCAAATCACCGATTAGAAGCACGGTTGCAAGACATGACAAAATAATGGAAGTCAATGAGACAACCTGAATCGTCGGAAAGTAGCGCGTTAAACACAGCGAACATTCAACAGCCGTTTGTTTCAAATATGAAGAATGTTGACAGAGAATAAGTACTAGTTAGCGCCTTTACATGTTCAAAACAAGATCTAAAAAGTATGAAAACGGAAGTTTACCAGGGATTTTTGAATCAGCTGCCAAAACAAACCTAGCAGTTTTGACCAGAAACGTATCAGAGTGGACAGTGGAATGTGCTTCACGATATCGCCCCTCCGCAATCTGTGATCTATATATACAACTTTATGTCGCAACCTTATGCAACTGCCTTTTAACACCCTATCTGCGCTCCCAATTTGACATCAGCATACTTTATATTTCTTCCACGCCGTAAAGTTATATGATAGACTCAGTTATCACAAACGCTTGGCATGTCCAACAATGCTCTATCATGTGGCTTCGAGCGATTCTACAATAAGCGGTTTTTAATGGTTCTAACAGCTTTCTAACGGACGCTGGCAGTACATTTTAATGATGATTAGTAAAAGGTTAGCAACTAATGTTCTATTCATTTTCTGAGCCCATTCACGGAACGATTCAGATGAATATTAGCAGTTTCAGATTTGCCACGAAGCAGAAAGTTCGGAGCATTTCCCTAAGTGCTAAAACAATTGAGGTAGAAATAACAAACGAAATTTAAATTTTTATTTGGTCGCTGCAAAAGTAAATATTTTGTCCCTGAATGTAATTTCAAACAAGGAACTTTGACTATATGAATTATCTGATTACACTCGTACTGGTTGGATTACACGAATGCATGTACTCGGAGGTTTGCTACAAACATGATGGAGATAACTTGGTAAATTTCAAGCAGGTATTGACTAGATGAACTTTGTGTCTGTAGGTGCGCATTGTTCCAATACAAAGTGTAACACGGAGGCAACTGACGACAATTCCTAGCATTAGGTTATATGTCGGCAAAAATTAAGCAGAATGGTATTATTCCATGTGGAAAAGGTGGAATTATTTGCAATATTAACTGTATGTTGTGCCTAGACCCATCAATTGCATGGCAATATTAATTTGTCTAAGATTTCTTAACCCCTTTAAGAAAACTAAGTTAAGTACAATGAAGCATATATTTCCTCATTTGACTCGTGCACTGAAATATAGTTTTGAATATCAACAAGCAACAGTTAGAAGTTTGTTAGGTGACTACATCTCAAATATTTCAAAGCAGAGAGAGTTAATAGTTCCAAGTTTGTCGGACCTGAATTTTTCGACGTTCAGGTGTGAGGAACAATTTTATGAATTTGTAATTGTGTAAAGGAAAATAAATAGGTTTAGAAAACTATAACTTTGCTCACTATAAAAAGAAACACAATAAAAATGAAACATTTTTCCAGATGAGAATTTCGACAAGAATGTCAGCATGGTGGCACAGCATAGACATAATGAAAATGGCATACAAACATATGAACATAGCATCATATACATCTAGTATAGGATAGGTGGCAAAATCAACAAAGTACATACACCAACACACAGAAAATCACGTACACCCATGTTAGTTTGTCAGCTGGCCTACTACCACAGCAGAGCCAACGTTAACGTGTCCTTTTTTGCACATATGGTAGAGCCCAGTTGTTTGATGACCACCGCTTCGCCATATCTTAAGACTTGAGTTATTTTACGCAAAGACCACCCGTGATGTGCGCGCAAGGTTCAAGTTATGTCTATCTGTCTGCAGGTGTCTGGTGATTGACAAGGCTAGCAATTTGTGTTTCGAATCGTTAACACTTGTGGCGTTGGTTGAGGTCGTTTGCGAGAGGTGTCTTCTCACCCACTTCGTTAAACACTCCGCAATTCGCACCTGCAGCTGACGCTCTGTCATATCCATCTAGTCGGCCTTTCAACAACATGTAAATTGGTAAAGCGTGTGTGACCTGCTAGGTAGTGGTACTGGTGGCTTAACCGAGGGAGTAGAATGCGTCCTTGTATACAGTAACACGGGTTACGTCGCAGGGTACACTCAAGCCACTGCGGATTTTAAAAGTCGTTGAAAACTTAGTTTACATCGTCCCCCTTAAAAAGCAGTTGCAAAATTACGTGCTGATCGATCACCAATCGACGAACAAGTTAGCGGATTAGATTGGACCCAGCGGCGCACTGACGAAGTCACCTCGCTTGGTGATGAAACGTTTGCATCCCAACTCCGAAGCTAGGAGAACAACTGAACTCAGCAGTATTTCTCCTTTTTATTTGGTTGCTAAATTGAGCGATGACAAAAGGCGCGTACTGGTTTTCTGTAAGGGTGTATGCAAGCAGTTGCATCTCTCGTTCGAGCATGTCAGCTGTGCACATTTTCCACGCTCCATCAAAAAGAGCCCGCACCAGGCACATTTGATATCGATTTGGGACAAATCTACTGAAGTTCAAATACTGACGATTTCATGTGGGTTGGCATTGGACAGGTCTACGCAACAATCTATCGACACCAGTTAACTGTCGATAGCCTTGTTGTGAAAAAACCTTATAAAAGTGGGCACTAAACATTCCGTTGAATTAAATAGGAGACATTATACTTTTCATTATAAATTGTTTGGCTGTTTTAAGCGCACACTAAAGGCCCAACTTCCCGTTCGACTAAAGTTACCTTGACCAGTAATATCAGTACTATATGTTCCAGATTTGTAGTCAAGGTAATCACGCAGTGTAACACTTGCGCATCAAGGCTACCAAATAACACTACTAATTCACTATCAAGTTGTTTTCCCAAGGCTACAATGCAACATGTCATTGAACCAACTAAACTGCCAAGTACAATGTCAGTTCCAATTCGCAGCTTCCATGGAGTTGACTGGAATAAATGCATCAAAATTATTAATACCATCCTAGTCTAGTTTTGCAAGTATTTTGAGGGAAAGCAGCTCTGCTACTCTCGACATTCTGTGCCCTGCCATAGGTTAAGTAGACAGTTGTATATATAAAAGAAAACCAGGGCCTGAAATAAGCTAACCTTTTGTATATTAGACACATGACGGTAAAATCAAAGAACAAGAAGGTTACATATCAACATACTAGACGCATAAATATATAAAACGTTGTATAGGGAATTTACAGCAAGTGGATTTCAGTCCAAATTTTTATAAATATATGCCCCAGGCCCATAGATTTGGGGATGTGCAATTAGCGCTGAATAAAAATTTAATTCCAGAGTAACATAATATAATTTGATGATGAAATGTTAGTAGCAGGTAGGTTCTTTTAACAAGTTTATACCAGGTTTACTCAAAAGTATTTTCAACTTTGAATAGCATGTGAGACCCTTTCGTTCAAATAATATATGCGAGGAGCATTTTAACGTTAACGATCGTTTTAACGACGGAACGGATCACGTCGGCTGTCATAGAACAGCTTCAAATTCCTTAATAAAAAGAAACTTTTCCGTGAGTCCCGTTGCTCTATATATTCAATTTCATTGCAGAAACCAATAAGTCCTTTGGAATTTTGCAGATGGTTAATGTGCGCACGTCAAGTGTGACCAGAGTTAAGGCTTTATACATGTAGGACGTTGACTACGCCTATTTTCAATGAGCATCTTTCATCCGAGGCATTCACAATATGCAATGTATTTTACACCATAGGAACACATATATGTATAGCACCAGCTGAAAAGTTGTTTGCTGTAATAAAGCTATATTTTGGTGAAAACCAATAAATATTTCGAAGAACATGAGTATATATTCAAGAGAATAACGTGGCAAAATAAGTGTGCATCCAAGCTAGATTTCCTCACGTGGTCCATATATTTGCTTTATTATCATATTGCCTATATGTTTTTTACCGTTACCAAAGTTGTGTATGGACTAAACATTCCCTTCGACTGCATACGACTACACAGCAGGACATATTTTGTAATACGTTATTTAAAATTAACAGCTGCGTCTAACTATCGTTGTCCAGCTAACTTACTTAATAACAAGAACATGTGGGTATGCTGGTAATCAGTGAGCTAGAAAACTTAATGTTATTGCTTTTAGATGTCGTCGAAGTACTGATAACCAGCTTTGTGAGGATTTTAGACCGCAGCTAAAATACTGGTCACCCAGTTAACTGGTTTGTTATATTATATTTACTACTAAATGAGCGCCGGTTCTGTCATATCAACAAATACTTCATTGTACACTGTTGATGACCTTATTTAATGTGCATGCATTCTAATGTGTGTAAACTTACTTACCATAAGATTTCTTAATAATTAAAAAAATTTGGATTTATTAGAACATATGTTTAATATGTCACAATTAGCATAATACATTGCCGTTCTCATTTCACTTATCATATCAAGGTGGCTCCTTAAACATGTAGCCAAAAGTGTCACTTTCTAAAATGTTTGTTGAACAAATAAAATTTTTACTTATATGTGTCACATCTGAACGAGCAATCAGCCGACTCCTATTAAAGCAAGATTGAGATGGTTCAAATAATATTAATCAATTCAATTTAATCCAAATTAATATTTATTTACGTTATTTTTGCCCTTTATATGAAGCCAGTTCATCACATTTATTAACAGGCGATCATTACATTATGAGGATCAGGATTGCACTCATTGTTGTTGTGCTATTTCAGATTTTGTATGTATACATCTCTAAAATACTGGATCTAGCAAAGCGTGATACGCGTCAAGTTTAGCCGTCCAGAAGTGATGTTCAGAGGCTTTACAGAATTAATATTGAAGCACAGAGCACCCGTTACTGTTATTAACTTAAAGAAACTAAATGACAATAATTATAAATAATGGATCCACAAATATCCATTATTACATAAGATAGTGTATCCTTCTGCAGTCAAATAATAACCAAACATAATAAAACAAGTTCTTTGTAAACGTGGAGTAATATATTAAACTAAATAAGCTATGTATTATGTATCGCATACGCTGCTATGCAGTTGCACCATATTGGCACTCAACAGCTTGGCTGGAAAACATCATGCCAACACTTATTGCATTTAGCTTTGCAGCTCTAAAATTGGGGTAGTAAAATAAATAAGATTAAGTTCGCAGCCTTAGCATCTTCTCTAGTTTAGCACTTTGACCTATACCAATACTGATAACATCTTTGCAACTACCTTATTGTTCTAGTAAGGACGCTTGCTCTAAAATACACAAGCAGTTTAGAATTGTGCTGCTTTAGCTATTGCTGCCTCACACATTGTAGCCGACAATTGACTGTCGTTTATTAGACACAAATGGTTATAAAGCTAATTTTTGGCGGTTTATCCAGACTTTTAATCTAGCAAAAATCGGTAAATCGCCTGCATGCTGGCTATATGAGTGACGTTCCACCATTTATGTCACCCATTCAAGCTGTTTGAAAATGCCCGACACATTTGAGCTTACGTTAGTCAAATCGCTACTGCTAGCTAATTTACATCAAGCCTAAAACACAGTAAAGAGGATCCTCAAAATGGTATAATGGTGGACGCTTAGTGCACAAAAATACTAGAAAAACCTTTATCCTAAACTTACTTAATCCTAAGGTCTTAGAACCGTGGTCGTCAAAGCTTTGTTTAACAGTCTCAGAGAAATTGCCGTCCTACATCCTGCCTCTTATCCTTCCGCTTCTTTTTTATTTACTTTTGTTGGTAAGAGCTTTGTGTCTCAAATGTAAATTCGATCAAAGTCTATTGTTATTTAGAACGTAAAACTATTGCAGATTTTGCAGTCTGCACTACATAAATTGAAGATAGATGAGCTCATATTGGCCAAATGATTATTAATCAGGTCTGCTGTCTTCATATTGTCGAAGCTTATGTTGCCTGGTAATATATTTCTGAGAACTATAAAGCATAGAAAAAATAGATTTTTACATTACCTCGTTTCGCTAAGTCTCAGTATCTTCAAAGAATGCCCGACAAGCACGACTAACCATGGACTACTTGAGCGGAGTTCACAGATTTTGCGTTTACGTTAGATCCCGTATGGATATTTTAGCAAGATCCCGAACTTTCACACGTTAACATTTTGTATTTTTTAATTACTTAAGCACCAGAAACCAGATTATTCGGTCTTTCAGGTCGTAACTCCCGCTACTTCTGTTTTGCTTCGGGTTATTATATGTCTCTTGTTACCTGGAATCTATCTTTTCGCACAGTTTTCAAGTTCCGCTTTCTTCTTTTCGTGGTTTGCCTGGAAAGTTAAACCGCATTTTATCAAAAATTAACGTGGGATGTTATTCGCAGATTTTTGTAAGGCAAAGTATTGAGGATAGTACATTTATTTCGCCATTAAAAGTTTGAGCTACGCCAGTTTGCTGCGCTTGGCTTGTTTGTTTTTACTTTTTCCCAAGTTTTCGCCCTGGAAAGTTCTTAAGGCTGGTAGGCCAATTTGTTTGATCACCCTACGAGTTCACTCAATGATTTAATGTGTAGATAGCAATCTGCGTATCTTGTGTATGCTTAAGAATTACTTTACCTAGTTGCACTATATATAGCTTAACATATAAAAATTTATGTTGAGTCTTACCAGATTTCGCCTTCTGCTAATGCATACCTTTGTTTTATTTTCGCTTGTTTAACCTAATTCTCCTGCTATATTTACACAGTTATAAGGAGATTGGCTTAGCTGCTTTGGCCTTCTGGAGGAATAAAATGAAAACGCGCTTCTGTAATCTGGATCGTGATTGGAAAACGGAAACTCACACAGGAAACAAACTGCCATCTAGCACTTATATTGCGGGCGCTGTTATCTGCCCGTTTGGAATCCCACAGTTACAAGATATTCGCCCATATATATAACATGTTAAGTAGTTTTTGTTCAGGTTTTTTCACCAGGCTTTATTGACGAATTTGATAATGATGTTTATTAACCATGTATATCCAATTCCAAGGCAAAGTATACGCATAACTTCCACCAGGAAATCATCGGGAATTCTTATTGAAATGACGTGATATTTCTCAGCCTATCTTGTCAATTATAGGGTGATGCACAAATCCTATGAACTGTTATTCCGCGTATTTAAGCAAAGGTAACATATCTCATCGTTCGCAGAAAAATGGTTATATGAAGAATCGCCTTCATTTATGTTACCGGTGAGTGCTACTAACAAATTTTTTCATGTATAATAATATGAAGGGTGTATAATCATTTCGGATACTTCCAAAGACAAACAACACACCAACCCCCGAATACTCTTTCGTCCCAACACAATCCTCCTCATGACCAACAAACTTGCTCTAGCAGTGCTGAAATGCTTCTAACTCAGATAAAATTATGCTACAGTTTATGACGCTTAAAATGCTTCTGCGGCATTGACGACGAAACTACCGTTGAGAAAATGCTTGTCAAATCAAATTTTCCCATTGAACATAGGTAGATATCAAAAAAAGCCAAATTTGGTTAACAGAATGTATGATGGATGAGCTAGAAACCAAAATCACTGAATGTTCGTGAGCTAAAGCACATTTACCGTGTAAAACTAGCATCTTCATCAGCATTCCTGATCTATTTTCCTGAATTTGTTTTTGAGCCGTTTCAAACCTCACAACAGTATCCCAGTAAGGACATACCAATTTCAAGGAAAGCTTTCATTGCTACACTTCGGAAACCAAAGACACTAAATCATTTCAATATCTGGCCACTTACCCTTGGTCATTTGGACATAGAAGGTGATTCACACTTCCTTTGCTATGATTTTATTCTTTCATTTTGAAGTAGCGAATCCAGTAAACATCTATATTGAGTGATTCTTCATGCAACTTGTCGACTCGTGCATCAGCCAGCATTAGTTATTGTACATCACATATAAGGTGCACTTCTGCCCAAAGTCAGAACACACATAAATGTTTGTTTAGCCCAACTCCTTTGTCAGCGTAATGTCAGACAACTCCTTGGCAATTCCCAGCCACTCTGCATGCTGACGATTTGTTTGTCGATGATCTTGGACGACCATATTTACCAAACGGCAAGAAGCTTCTTTGATTTGGCTGTTTAGGTCCTCCCTGAACAGGGCAGATATAAATAACCCTTCTGCCGTAATTATTCCCAACGCTCAAAGGTTAAGACCAGCAAGTAAACAAGCATTGTACCGCAATGCATTGAACTTGTCGTAGTGGAATTTAGAAGGTGACATACCTTTGAAATTTGAATATGTTTTAACGGCATAATGAATGAATTTCCTCATTTTCATTAAATTGCAGACCCTGTTTAGTTCACTGTCTATTAAATGATAGTAAACTTGATGGAAATTTGAATTTCAAAACTACGATTAAACACATTTGTTATTATGAAGTCTCCTTGATGCTTAACCGGTTCAAACTTTGTTTAACAACCCGTGTATGTAGAAACAAGTAGAATTATCCCATAACTGTTTAGTTTGGACATGGATTTATTGATCTTTTTTCAAACCAAACATTTAGTGATAGCTTGTAAGGCAACGTACTGCTAGGACGATAAATAATACGCTGGACTTGAACGGAATGTGTCAAGTTTAGGTTGCGTTCCCACGCAATACAACAAGTTATTGCTTTTTGTGCGAATTATTTATTAAGTCACTAAATACACGGCGTGATGACCACCAAATGGTTACTTCGTTAGAAGATGTAAAGCTCTAGTAGGAACGATGCCCGTTCTCATTTTTACGACGATTGCCTGCACATCGTATGCCATAAGTTTGACGCCATATACCAAAAGCTCCAACTCCACTACATATTCTGTTATCAAAAATTTATTTTTCCATTTAAGATATAATATTATTTGCAGACGCCTTTTGCTTGTGCTGCCCGCAACACAGCGTGTCCGGTTTGGATGCGTCACGTGATTAAGCGCAAATAAAAAATCCTTCAATATCTGCCTTGATGTATTCTGCTCCTGGCCCAGACACTTACCTGGGAAATTTAGGTAACAATTTCTTAAGGGGTGTGGAAAAACTTGTTGATTAACTAGCAAAACAATGATGTGGAAATAAAAGTCGTGGTCGACCACTATGGTTGTCTGTAAGAAAGCAGTTTTGTAAACCTAATTATTTAGATAAAAAAAGTAAAGACGAAAAATGCGGAAAGATCAAGTTTCAGTGAAAACTATTTACCCTTCATCAGTAACTTTGCTTTCATTTAGCTGAATATCAATGGATATGTACTTACTCACACAAAAACCCACCTCTATGAATGGCAGTAGATTCCCTCAATGCAGCGCTGTTTTATGGTCTTAAAATTCCTTCAATGTTGTCATGGAACATTGGTTTAGGAAATATTAAAATACCTAGCTTTTCTGAAGCGGATGGATTCTATGCTTTCTATCTTGTGTGTCTAGTTACAAATATCGTTGATAATTGTTGATTAAATGAAAAGCAGAAAAACCCTTAGAATTGCGCCCTGTACACAGAAAGTCCGCAGCATTCTTACACGAAACACATGTTTGACATTTTAGCAATTCGGTCATTAAAAATCGCTTCCTAGGTACCACATTTGAATAGAACATCCCGTTTTGATTTAGTAACCAATCGGGTGATATCTGCAGCAATCTATAAACTTGCATTTTTGTGTGATTCCAAAGTCTGCTGAAATGGCTGCAGGTCAATTTTAATTTTTGCCAATACAATGTATCACAACATTTATTTAAAGCTAATATTTGTCAAAGTCTGTATCTTATATGAAATCTGGGTGAGATTCCGCTTATTATTTATGTCATCAGCCTGACTTAAATTAGGCGTGCTTATTCTCGGATATTACAAATACTGAGTTACTTGTCCCTTGTAAATTAATTTACACTAGCGAATCATTTCAGATAAAGTTCCGGACTGAAGTTTTGTGCAATTAGGTAATGAACCAGAATTTGCTTGGGCTGAAAATCTTGCGACCTGGGCTGATGCTTGCGGATTTTTGTTATTTGATTTACTACAGATATATGTTAGGTAAAATATTCGTTATGTGAAATACTCCATTTGGATTAAGGCCAAATATTCTTGACCCCATGAAAAGACACGGTGTAAACCACGATCACCTGGACACGGTGACTATATTGCTTCGCGTGTTAAATGCGAATATCATTAGTGTAACTTTTTACAAACACAGTTTAATCTGTTTTTTACAAACAATCCCAGAATCTAACGAAATATATAACGTATCTTCCACTGCCCGAGCGTTTCTGGGTCATTCACTTCATACAGTCAAGATTGCGATCACACCAGTAGAATCATGTGTTTTAGACAGTTACTTTTTATTCTCGCAGCAAAATGACCAGTGCCTAGTAATCTTTCCTTAGGCGCGACGGCTAAATTCTCATATTGGGAGAGTACGTCAACAACATTCTTGTAGGAAAAGATACAAAAGTTTAAATACGCGCAAGATTCAAGACCGCATCCTCTCCCCAACTTTTGCTTTAAACGGTGCATTGAGTATTTAGAATGCAACGACTTCCTTTGAAGCCTACTTTGTCAAAGTAGGCTTCAAAGGAAGTCGTTGCATTCCAAAATATTCCATGCACCGTTTACAGCAAAAGTTGGGGAGAAGATGCGGTTTCGAATCTTGCGCTTATTTAAAGTTTTGTAACTTTTCCTACAAGGATGCTGTTGACGTACTCTCCATGTATGTGAATTTAGCCGTCACGTCTAAGGAAAGATTACTAAGCACTGGTCATTTTGCTGCGAGAATAAAAAGTAACTGTCTAAAACACATGATTCTACTGGTGTGATCGCAATCTTGACTGTATGAAGTGAATGGCCCAGAAACGCTCGGACAGTGGAGGATACGTTATATATTTCGTTAGATTCTGGGATTGTTTGTGAAAAAACAGAGTAAACTGCATTTGCTGAAAGTTAAATTAATGATATTTACATTTAACACGTGAATCAATGAAATCACCATGACCAGGTGATCTTGGTTTACGCCGTGTCTTTTCATCGGGTCAAGCATATTCGGCCTTAATTCAAATAGAGTACTTCACATAAGGATTATCCTACCTGACATATATCTGTCGTAAATCGAATGACAAAGAATCCGCAAGCATCAGCCCAGGTCGCAATATTGTCAACACAAGCAAATTCAGGTTCATTACCTATTTGCTCGAAACTCCAGTCCGGAACTGTATCTAAAACGATTCGCTAGTGTAAATTAATGTCCACGGGACTAGTAACTCAGTGTTTGGAATATCCGAGAATAATTACGCCTAATTTATGCCAGGTTGATGTCACAAATAATAAGCGGAATCTCACCCAGATTTCTTATAAAATGCACACTTTGATGAAAATTAGCTTTAAATAAATTTTGATATACATTGTATAGGCATAATTAAAATTGACCTGCAGCGATTTATACAGAATTTTGAAATCACACAAAAATGCAAATTAAGAGATTGCTGCAGACACCACCCGATTGGTTAATAAATCAAAACGGGATGTTTTATTCTAATGTAGTTCCTAGGAAGTGAATTTTAATGACCGAATTGGTAAAATGTCAAACATGTGTTTCCTGTAAGAATGCTGCGGATTTTCTGTGTACAGGGCGCAATTCTAAGGGTTTTTCTGCTTTTCATTTAATCAACAATTATCAACGATATTTGTAACTAGACACACAAGATAGAAAGCATAGAATCCATCCGCTTCAGAAAAGCTAGGTATTTTAATATTTCCTAAACCAATGTTCCATGACAACATTGAAGGAATTTTAAGACCATAAAACAGCGCTGCATTGAGGGAATCTACTGCCATTCATAGAGGTGGGTTTTTGTGTGAGTAATTACATATCCATTGATATTCAGCTAAATGAAAGCAAAGTTACTGATGAAGGGTAAATAGTTTTCACTGAAACTTGATCTTTCCGCATTTTTCGTCTTTACTTTTTTTATCTAAATAATTAGGTTTACAAAACTGCTTTCTTACAGACAACCATAGTGGTCGACCACGACTTTTATTTCCACATCATTGTTTTGCTAGTTAATCAACAAGTTTTTCCACACCCCTTAAGAAATTGTTACCTAAATTTCCCAGGTAAGTGTCTGGGCCAGGAGCAGAATACATCAAGGCAGATATTGACGGATTTTTTATTTGCGCTTAATCACATGACGCATCCAAACCGGACACGCTGTGTTGCGGGCAGCACGAGCAAAAGGCGTCTGCAAATAATATTATATCTTAAATGGAAAAATAGATTTTTGAAAACAGAATAGGTAGTGGAGTTGGAGCTTTTGGTATATGGCGTCAAACTTTTAAAATACGATGTGCAGGCAATCGTCGTAAAAATGAGAACGGGCATCGTTCGTACTAGAGCTTAACCTCTTCAAACGAAGTAACCATTTGGCGGTCATCACGTCGTGTATTTAGTGACTTAATAAATAATTCGCACAAAAAGCAATAACTTGTTGTATTGCGTGGGAACGCAACCTAAACTTGACACATTCCGTGCAAGTCTAGCGCATTATTTATCGTCCTAGCAGTATGTTGCCTTACAAGCTATCATTAAATGTTCCTTTTTGATTAAAAAATCAAAACATTCAAGTCCAAAATAAGCAGTTATGGGATAATTCTACTTGTTTCTACATACACGGGTTGTTAACAAAGTTTGAACCGGTTAAGCATCAAGGAGACTTCATAATAACAAATGTGTTTAATCGTAGTTTTGAAATTCAAATTTCCATCAAGTTTACTATCATTTAATAGACAGTGAACTAAACAGGGTCTGCAATTTAATGAAAATGAGGAAATTCATTCATTATGCCGTGAAAACATATTCAAATTTCAAAGGTATGTCACCATCTAAATTCCACTACGACAAGTTCAATGCATTGCGGTACAATGCTTGTTCACTTGCTGGTCTTAACCTTTGAGCGTTGGGAAAAGTAGGGCAAGAAGGGTTATTTATATCTGCCCAGTTCAGGAAGGACCTAAACAGCCAAAATCAAAGAAGCTTCTTACCGTTTGGTAAATATGGTCGTCCAAGATCATCGACAAACAAATCGTCAGCATGCAGAGTGGTTGGGAATTGCCTAGGAGTGGTCAGACAATATGTTGACAAAGGAGTTGGGCTAAACAAACATTTCTGTGTGTTCTAACTTTGGGCAGAAGCGCACCTTATATGTGATGTACAATAACTAATGCTGGCTGATGCAGGAGTCGACAACTTACTTGAAGGATCACTCAGTATAGATGTTTGCTGGATTCGCTAATTCAAAAAGAAAGAATAAAATCATAGCAAAGGAAGTGTGAATCACCTTCTGTGTCCAAACGGCCAAGGTTAAGTGGTCAGATATTGAAATGGTTTACTGTCTTTGGTTTCCGAAGTGTAGCAATGAAGGTTTTCCTTGAAATTGGTATGTCCTTACTGGAAGATACCGTTGTGAGGTTTGAAACGGCTCAAAAACAAATTCAGAAAAATAGATCAGGAATGCTGATGAAGATACTAGTTTTACACGGTAAATGTGCTTTAGCTCACGAACATTCAGTGGTTTTGGCTTCTAGCTCATCCATCACATCCTGTTAATCAAATTTGGCTTTCTTTGATATCTACCCATATTCAATGGGAAAATTTGATTTGGCAAACATTTTCTCAACGCCAGCTTCGTCATCAATGCCGCAGAAGCATTTTAAGCGTCATAAACTGTAGCATAATTTTATCTGAGTTAGAAGCATTTCAGCACTGCTAGAGCAAGTTTGTTGGTCATGAGGAGGATTGTGTTGGGACGTAAGAGCATTCGGGGGTTGGTGTCTTGTTTGTCTTTGGAAGTATCCGAAATGAGTATACACCCTTCATATTATTATACATGAAAAAATTTGTTAGTAGCAATCACCGGTAGCACCAATGAAGGCGATTCTTTATAGGACTATTTCTGCGATCGAGGAGATATGTTACCTTCGCTTAAATATGCGGAATAACAGTTCATAGGATTTGTGCATCACAATGTCACCGACAGGATAGACTGAGAAATGACACGTCATTTCAATAAGGCTCCTCGATGATTTCCTGGTAGAAGTCATGTGTATTCTTTGCCTTGGAATTGGATATACATGACTAATAAGCATCATTATCAAATTCGTCAACAAAGCACAATGAAAAGAACCTAAACAAAAATTATTTAACCTGTTATATATATGGGCGAATATCTTGTAACTCTGGGATTCCAAACGGGCAGACGACAGCGCCCGCAATATGAGTGCTAGGTTGCAGTTTGTTTCCTGTGTGAGTTTGCGTTTTCCAATCAAGATCCAGATTACATTAGCGTGTTTTCATTTTATTCCTCGAGAAGGCCAAGGCACCTAAGCCAATCTCCCTATAATTGTGTAAATATAGCAAGTTTATTAGGTTAAACGGGGGAAAATAAAACAACGGTATGCATTAGCAGAAAGTGAGATCTGGTAAGACTACTCATAAAAGTTTATATTTTTAGCGAAGTATAATGCAACTAGGTAAAGTAATTCTTTAAGCATACACAAGATACGCAGTTTGCCATTCACACATTAATTCATTGAGTGAACTCCTAGAGTGACCGATCAAATTGGCCTACCATCCTAAAGAGCTTTCTAGGGCGAACAATTGGGAAAAAGTGAAAACAAAAAGCCAAGCGTATCAAACTGGCGTAGCTCAAACTTTTAATGGCGAAAGAAATGCACTATCCTCAATACTTTGCGTTACAAAAATCTGCAAATAACATCCCACGTTAATTTTTGATAAAATGCGGTTTAACTTTCCAGGCAAACCACGAAAAGAAGAAAGCGGAACTTGAAAACTGTGCGAAAAGATAGATTCCAGGTAACAAGAGACATATAATAACCCGAAGCAAAACAGAAGTAGCGGGAGTTGCGACCTGAAAGACCGAATAATCTGGTTTCTGGTGCTTAAGTAATTAAAAAATAAAAAACGTTAACGCGTGTAAGTTCGCGATCTTGCTAAAATATCCATACGGGATCTAACGTAAACGCAAAATCTGTGAACTCCGCTCAAGTAGTCCATGGTTAGTCGTGCTTGTCGGGCATTCTTTGAAGATACTGAGACTTAGCGAAACGAGGTAATGTAAAAATCTATTTTTTCTATGCTTTATAGTTCTCAGAAATATATTACCAGGCAACATAAGCTTCGACAATATGAAGACAGCAGACCTGATTAATAATCATTTGGCCAATATGAGCTCATCTATCTTCAATTTATGTAGTGCAGACTGCAAAATCTGCAATAGTTTTACGTTCTAAATAACAATAGACTTTGATCCAATTTACATTTGAGACACAAAGCTTTTACCAACAAAAGTAAATAAAAAAGAAGTGGAAGGATAAGAGGCAGGATGTAGGACCGACAATTTCTCTGAGACTGTTAAACGAAGTTTTGACGACCACGGTTCTAAGACCTTAGGATTAAGTAAGTTTAGGATAAAGGTTTTTCTAGTATTTTTGTGCACTAAGCGTCCACCATTATACCATTTTGAGGATCCTCTTTACTGTGTTTTAGGCTTGATGTAAATTAGCTAGCAGTAGCGATTTGACTAACGTAAGCTCAAATGTGTCGGGCATTTTCAAACAGCTTGAATGGGTGACATAAATGGTGGAACGTCACTCATATAGCCAGCATGCAGGCGATTTACCGATTTTTGCTAGATTAAAAGTCTGGATAAACCGCCAAAAATTAGCTTTATAACCATTTGTGTCTAATAAACGACAGTCAATTGTCGGCTACAATGTGTAAGGCAGCAATAGCTAAAGCAGCACAATTCTAAACTGCTTGTGTATTTTAGAGCAAGCGTCCTTACTAGAACAATAAGGTAGTTGCAAAGATGTTATCAGTATTGGTATAGGTCAAAGTGCTAAACTAGAGAAGATGCTAAGGCTGCGAACTTAATCTTATTTATTTTACTACCCCAATTTTAGAGCTGCAAAGCTAAATGCAATAAGTGTTGGCATGATGTTTTCCAGCCAAGCTGTTGAGTGCCAATATGGTGCAACTGCATAGCAGCTTATGCGATACATAATACATAGCTTATTTAGTTTAATATATTACTCCACGTTTACAAAGAACTTGTTTTATTATGTTTGGTTATTATTTGACTGCAGAAGGATACACTATCTTATGTAATAATGGATATTTGTGGATCCATTATTTATAATTATTGTCATTTAGTTTCTTTAAGTTAATAACAGTAACGGGTGCTCTGTGCTTCAATATTAATTCTGTAAAGCCTCTGAACATCACTTCTGGACGGCTAAACTTGACGCGTATCACGCTTTGCTAGATCCAGTATTTTAGAGATGTATACATACAAAATCTGAATTAGCACAACAACAATGAGTGCAATCCTGATCCTCATAATGTAATGATCGCCTGTTAATAAATGTGATGAACTGGCTTCATATAAAGGGCAAAAATAACGTAAATAAATATTAATTTGGATTAAATTGAATTGATTAATATTATTTGAACCATCTCAATCTTGCTTTAATAGGAGTCGGCTGATTGCTCGTTCAGATGTGACACATATAAGTAAAAATTTTATTTGTTCAACAAACATTTTAGAAAGTAACACTTTTGGCTACATGTTTAAGGAGCCACTTTGATATGATAAGTGAAATGAGAACGGCAATGTATTATGCTAATTGTGACATATTAAACATATGTTCTAATAAATACAAATTTTTTTAATTATTAAGGAATCTTATGGTAAGTAAGTTTACACACATTAGAATGCATGCACATTAAATAAGGTCATCAACAGTGTACAATGAAGTATTTGTTGATATGACAGAACCGGCGCTCATTTAGTAGTAAATAAAATATAACAAAAGCAGTTTACTGGGTGACCAGTATTTTAGCTGCGGTCTAAAATCCTCACAAAGCTGGTTATCAGTACTTCGACGACATCTAAAAGCAATAACATTGAGTTTTCTAGCTCACTGATTACCAGCATACCCACTTGCTCTTGTTATTAAGTAAGTTAGCTGGACAACGATAGTTAGACGCAGCTGTTAATTTTAAATAACGTATTACAAAATATGTCTTGCTGTGTAGTCGTATGCAGTCGAAGGGAATGTTTAGTCCATACACAACTTTGGTAACGGTAAAAAACCTATAGGCAATATGATAATAAAGCAAATATATGGACCACGTGAGGAAATCTAGATTGGATGCACACTTATTTTGCCACGTTATTCTCTTGAATATATACTCATGTTCTTCGAAATATTTATTGGTTTTCACCAAAATATAGCTTTATTACTGCAACTAACTTTTCAGCTGGTGCTATACATATATGTGTTCCTATGGTGTAAAATACATTGCATATTGTGAATGCCTCGGATGAAAGATGCTCATTGAAAATAGGCGTAGTCAACGTCCTACATGTATAAAACCATAACCCTGGTCACACTTGACGTGCGCACATTAACCATCTGCAAAATTCCAAAGGACTTATTGGTTTCTGCAATGAAATTGAATATATAGAGCAACGGGACTCACGGAAAAGTTTCTTTTTATTAAGGAATTTGAAGCTGTTCTATGACACCCGACGCGATCCTTTCCGTCGTTAAAACGATCATTAACGTTAAAATGCTCCTCGCAGATATTATTTGAACGAAAAGGTCTCACATGCTATTCAAAGTTGGAAATACGTTTTAGTAAACCTGGTATAAACTTGTTAAAAGAATCTACCTGCTACTAACATTTCATCATCAAATTATATTATGTTACTCTGGAATTAAATTTTTATTCAGCGCTAATTGCACATCCCCAAATCTATGGGCCTGGGGCATATATTTATAAAATTCTGGAATGAAATCCACTTGCTGTAAATTCCCTATACAACGTTTTATATATTTATGCGTCTAGTATGTTGATATGTAACCTTCTTGTTCTTTGATTTTACCGTCATGTGTCTAATATACAAAAGGTTAGCTTATTTCAGGCCCTGGTTTTCTTTTATATATACAACCGTCTACTTAACCTATGGCAGGGCACAGAATGTCGAGAGTATCAGAGCTGCTTTCCCTCAAAATACTTTCAAAACTAGACTAGGATGGTATTAATAATTTTGATGCATTTATTCCAGTCAACTCCATGGAAGCTGCGAATTGAAACTGACATTGTACTTGGCAGTTTAGTTGGTTCAATGTCATGTTGCATTGTAGCCTTGGAAAAACAATTCGATACTGAATTAGTAGTGTTATTTGGTAGCCTTGATGCGCAAGTGTTACACTGCGTGAGTACCTTGACTACAAATCTGGAACATATAGTTCTGATATTACTGGTCAAGGTAACTTTAGTCGAACGGGAAGTTGGGCCTTTAGTGTGCTCTTAAAACAGCCAAACAATATATAATGAAAAGTATAATGTCTCCTATTAAATTCAACGAAATGTTTGGTGCCCACATTTAGAAGCTTTTTTCACAACAAGGCTATCGACAGTTGACTGGTGTCGATAGATTCTTGCGTAGACCTGTCCATTGCCAACCCACATGGAATCGTCAGTATTTGAACTTTCGTAGATTTGTCCCAAATCGATATCAAATGTGCCTGGTGCGGGCTCTTTTTGATGGAGCGTGGAAAATGTGCACAGCTGATTTGCTCGAACGAGAGATGCAACTGCTTGCATACACCCTGACAGAAAACGAGTACGCGCCTGTTTTCATCGCTCAATTTAGCAACCAAATAAAAAGGAGAAATACTCCTGAGTTCATTTGTTCTCCTAGCTTTGGAGTTGGGATGCAAACGTTTCATCACCAAGCGAGGTGACTTCGTCAGTGCGCCGCTGGGTCCAATCTAATCCGCTAACTTGTTCGTCGATTGGTGATCGATCAGCACGTAATTTTGCAACTGCTTTTTAAGGGGGACGATGTAAACTAAGTTTTCAACGACTTTTAAAATCCGCAGTGGCTTGTGTGTACCTTACGACGTAACCCGTGTTACTGTATACAAGGACGCATTCTACTCCCTCGGTTAAGCCACCAGTACCACTACCTAGCAGGTCACACACGCTTTACCAATTTACATGTTGTTGAAAGGCCGACTACATGGATATGATAGAGCGTCAGTTGCAGGTGCGAATTGCGGAGCATTTAACGAAGTGGGTGAGAAGACACCTGTCGCATTCCACCTCAGCCAACGCCACAAGTGTTAACGATTCGAAGCACAAATTGCTAAACTTGTCAATCAAAAGACACTTGTAGACAGATAGACATAACTTGAACCTTGCGCGCACATTCCAGGTGGTCTTCGAGTAAAATAAGTCAAGTCTTATGATATGGCGAAGCGGTGGTCATCAAACAACTGGGCTCTACCATATGTGCAAAAAAGGACACGTTAACGTTGGCTCTGCTGTGGTAGTAGGCCAGCTGACAAACTAACATGGGTGTACGTGATTTTCTGTGTGTTGGTGTATGTACTTTGTTGATTTTGCCACCTATCCTATACTAGATGTATATGATGCTATGTTCATTTGTTTGCATGCCATTTTCAGTATGTCTATGCTGTGCCACCATGCTGACATTCTTGTTAAAAAGCTCATCTGGAAAAATGTTTGATTTTTATTGTGTTTCTTTTTATAGTGAGCAAAGTTATAGTTTTCTAAACCTATTTATTTTCCTTTACACAGTTACAAATTCATAAAATTGTTCCTCACACCTGAACGTCAAAAAATTCAGGTCCGACAAACTTGGAACTATTAACTCTCTCTGCTTTGAAATATTTGAGATGTAGTCACCTAACAAACTTCTAACTGTTGCTTGTTGATATTCAAAACTATATTTCAGTGCACGAGTCAAATGAGGAAATATATGCTTCATTGTACTTAACTTAGTTTTCTTAAAGGGGTTAAGAAATCTTAGACAAATTAATATTGCCATGCAATTGATGGGTCTAGGCCCTACATACATTTAATATTGCAAATAATTCCCCGCCTTTTCCACATGGAATAATACCATTCTGCTTAATTTTTGCCGACATATAACCTAATGCTAGGAATTGTCGTCAGTTGCCTCGGTGTACATTTGTATTCGAACAATGTGCACTTACAGACACAACGTTCATCTATTCGAATACCTGCTTGAAAGTTACCAAGATATCTCCATCATTTTTGTGGCATACCTACGATTACATGAATTCGTGTACACCAACCAGTACGAGTGTAATCAAGTAACTCATATAGTCAACCTTGTTTGTTTGACATTACATTCAGGTACAAAATATTTACTTTTGCAGCGACCAATTAAAAATTTAATTTTCGTTTGTTATTTCTACCTCAATTGTTTTAGCACTTAGGGAAATGCTCCGAACTTTCTGCTTCGTGGCAAATCTGAAACTGCTAATATTCATCTGAATCGTTCCGTGAATGGGCTCAGAAAATGAATAGAACATTAGTTGCTAACCTTTTACTAATCATCATTAAAGTGTACTGCCGGCGTCCTTTAGAAAGCTGTTAGAACCATTAAAAACTGCTTCTTGTAGAATCGCTCGAAGCCGCATGATAGAGCATTATTGGACATGCCAAGCGTTTGTGATAACTGAGTCTATCATATAACTTTACGGCGTGGAAGAAATATAAAGTATGCTGATGTCAAATTGGGAGCGCAGATAGGGTGTTAAAAGGCAGTTGCATAAGGTTGCGACATAAAGTTGTATATATAGATCACAGATTGCGGAGGGGCGATATCGTGAAGCACATTCCACTGTCCACTCTGATACGTTTCTGGTCAAAACTGCTAGGTTTGTTTTGGCAGCTGATTCAAAAATCCCTGGTAAACTTCCGTTTTCATACTTTTTAGATCTTGTTTTGAACATGTAAAGGCGTTAACTAGTACTTATTCTCTGTCAACATTCTTCATATTTGAAACAAACGGCTGTTGAATGTTCGCTGTGTTTAACGCGCTACTTTCCGACGATTCAGGTTGTCTCATTGACTTCCATTATTTTGTCATGTCTTGCAACCGTGCTTCTAATCGGTGATTTGCATAATACTGGTTGCATATTGCCATATCATTCTGCGAGTAGTTGAAGGCACTTTGTCATACACTGGTTAGTTTAAAAAATGATGGGTCCATTTATCGAAATTTTATTATTGAGATTTACTAACAGATGAGCGAGGTCTACGGTGGCGTAACATCAACATGCTTAACAAAACCCAGAAGAGGGTCTTACCAAATAACCTTTTTAAAAAATAAACGAAAAATTTCATGTAGTTATACGTTAATGGCTTTTTGTTCACCGGATCCCTAGGGGAAATAATTGTAAATGTTCAAGCAATAAATGTCTAACACTTAATGTCCAGGCAAACTTCAGACACCTTATACAGAGCACGTCCACTCCCTTTATTTGCTTATTATATGGATAAATAAGTTGTCTAGAAAAAAACGAGTTAACTAAACAATCTGAAAGCAATATTCTGCTAAAAACCGTGTCTTTAAGTTTGCTCTCGTTTGTACTTTTTTTATCCACATTCGCAAAGAAATAGAGCATTTTCCTGATTAATTCATATAATATTAACATGTACCGGCCTGCACATTTTACGGCATAGCGATCGCAAGGTATGTACACAAGTAACACCTATTCGGAAACTTTGTTTCTAGGTTTAAAATGTAGGGCATTACATGCTCACATAGCTGTTAAAATCTTAATCAAACACTGCCAAACTTGTAGGTTTCACCTATTTTCGGCACAATGTACCACTCCGGGATCAGTAGTGTCACCTTTTTATATAACAGATATATTCGGTTGTTCAAAGAAACAAAACTGGCTACCAATCTAACTATGTGGGTTTAAAAAGAACGAACGCTCTACATGTCATTAAGCTTCTTCTTGGTCATCGTAAAATTCATAGCATAACACCAATTCATGCTTGAGAACTGCGAAATACGTTACACTAAACAATGTCTCCGGCTGTATGCTTGAAATAATCTGCGTAGTACATTCTGAGAATTTGGAGCTAGAATATATAAATTTATTGTTTATTCAGCACCATAGTATAGACAAGCAAGCTTGTACCGTTGATTACTCATAGTCGGTGCGCATTAAGGAAGCTCTGTCATTTAGAAATAATATCCGTTGCATTATTATGGGGTAAATTGCAAACGAACAGTGCGAAAGTGTGCAGACGCATATCCTGCAATAGTCTTCGTACGTCGTGCCACACATTGTAGTGTTCAGCCTAATAGCCACATGATGAATACATACCTGAGCCTGCAACTTGTCACGGCTGATCGTAAAATAGGCGAAGTATCCGTAGTTGGGATTTTGTTTCAATATGGTGGAGGCGTTGGCTTTTCTCTAACGGCGTGCCTTATTAAACAAAACGAAACTGCGCTTGTATTTTGCTTAACAAGTCAAAAATATTGATTTTAATGTGTTGTGCTAAAATAACTGTCGGTTGTGGACAGAGTTAAGCCTATGCCATTAAAGTTGAGGTCGCCACATCCGCTCACCACCAAAGCATTAACTTACGCACGTTCTATCCCAACAACTTATAAGTAAATGGACGGACGTTGGATGATGCTTTCCCCTTTTTCTGCATGGGAAGTCCTGCTTAATAGTCTAAAATAATGAAACATAAAATGCTGATGAGTAATTAGACGTTTCATTCAGTGCACAAAATAAAAGGAATGTGGAGAGGATCAGTGGGAGCAAGGATCAGTATGGCGCGCAAATTACCCAGCATAAATGTTAGGGAACATGCAACCAATACAATTAATAGCTATTGAAATAGTACAAACGCAAACAATGTGAAATAACACAGGTCCAGTAAAGCCCCTGTGTTTATATTTCACCACAACGATATCTCCTCGGAGGGCTATGTTTAATAGTTTTTCAAGCAAGCACTCAGCGCGGAGAAACTTAAGTTAATAATGCAGTCAAAAAGTAATCTGTTGGTTGTCTAGGAATAAAAATATGAAACGTTGCCTTGGGGTTAACTTTGTCCAGGCTACTTTGTTATCTGGTTTATTTCTTCTGTCTGCTATGGAGGTTGACATCGGGGGCCGCTTGTGCGGGCCCATTGGACTGAAAATGCTGGTTAGTTCGGAATAAGTCTGACCTATGCATTTATTTCTCTCACTATTGCGTGCTTGTGATACGTAATCCACTCCAACTTATCAAAATTCAGGGCACGAAAAGTTGTTGTCTTCCCATTAAGAAACATTTATATTCGCGTAAACTTCAATCAGGCACGCACTTTTTTGACCGAGTTGGTTGTTACGTCTGATATCAAGGGCACGGTGATGACCTGCTCTCAATAAACGCTTTATCCACAGCGTTTGAAACCAGGATATTAATCGTAAGTAGCAGTGATTTCGTTTGAGTTTACTTAAGGTTTCACCCGGTATTTCACAAGCTACATAGAACAACATAGTCCGAAAAAGCACCAGACGCGTTTCCCCATATTGGGGTTCGTCATTTATATAAGTCATTGGCAATGCAGAGCATCGTTCAATGGGAATTAACTTCTTGATTAAACAAAGCTACGAAACTATCTACGCAAACCCACGAGAAAAAAGTACAACAGCAATTCCTTACCTGTCACGAGGAATAAAATTTCAACCATTCAAGTACAGTCGGTATATTACCCTAGTGCTTTCTGCTCTGCTTGGGGTTTTACTGATTATATGTTTAGATTCAACCTCATGTAAAATTCAGTTTGTCATTCATTCCTGTTTTTGGCGTGTTTGTTCCAGCAAAACATTTATCCTTCATGGGTGTAGAAAGCACGGAATGGAGTTGAATTAATCGTTGGTTCAGTAGGCTGAAACAAGAAGCGCAGTACCATATCTTAGTGAGTGTTGACCCCGCGTATCGCCTATACAAATGATATATATGCATCAGATTATTCGCAGTTAAACACAGGCAGACAGCCACCACAATGTAGGAAAGCGCTAGAAGGCCGTTTTGTCATATTGGGACTTGTCATTAGCGCCGAAAGTCGAGGTGGCATGTAAGCTGCCAAGGCGACTATTTATGCATTGTATTTAGTAGGGGGAATTATTCAGTTTTGTAAACAGACTGCTATCACACATCCAGGAAAGCGTTGAACGACCGGTTCGTCCTATTAGGAATCGTCGGTGGCGCGCACCTGCGATACATCGCATCATGGCGGTCCGCTGCCTTCGCCCATGGCTCAGTGACATAAGTCGCCGATTCGTAAGCTTAAGATCGTGGGTTCTAATCAGGTAGGATTCGACAGATGCGCGCTACTGGCGAGTCCCAATAGGATGAGACGGCCGTCTAGCGCTTTCCTGGATGTGTGGTGGCTGTCTGCCTGCTTCCAACCGCGCAACAATCTGCACAAACTTAATCTTCCTGCTATTTACAAATATATGCATCAGCTTGTGAATAGTATAACAGGATATCTTTTCCTTTGTTTGTACCGATTTTTAAAATTTAGCCAAACAGGTGTGCATAACTACCGATAATACTAAATGCGGCTACCACTATCGGTGCACAAACATCCCCACCATCACTGGAAATGCAGAAATTTTACGCCAGATGGACGTTTTGCTTTCATCACAGAACTTCATTGTGAGAAATAAATTGGATCGAATTTCAACATGCCAGAAATATCATTGAGCTAAATGATATTTTATAAATTCATAAGTAGTAGGGGGATTTATTAGATTTTTGTGTAGGTTCGTCGTCTAATTGCGACCAACGTACACAAAAACCTAATAAATCCCCATACTACTTACAACAATCAGTACTCGCCTTAGCAGCTTTCATGCCACCTCGATTGTTGTCGGCTTGCAAAGGAAGTCGTTGCTCTGGGGACCAGCCCTGTCCTTTACAAATTCATAACATGCAAGACAGTGGAGGATGAGCGGCTCTATATCGCAGTTAGCTATCAATCATGGCCGTCCGCTGCCGTCGCCCCTGACTCAGTGACAAGTCGCTGACTCACAAACGTAAAGTCGTGGGTTCGAATCCGGCAGGATTCGGCGGGTGCGCGCTACTGGCGAGTCCCAATAGGACGAAACTGCCGTCCATCGCATTCCAGGATGTGTGTGGCTGTCTGCCAGTGTTTTATTTATAATGTTTAAAATATTGACTAAAACACCAGTTTAGTGGAAACACAGTTCATCGCTTACAGGAAATGGGAATGTCTATACTTGATCTACAAGTGAAAATGAACCACGAATCATGACCTAAAGGTTTTATCTACAAATGTCATTGCGCTTTTATGAAAAATATCAACAATGCATAAATACTTGTAAACCCGGAAGTGCCAAAAATTGACTTAAAGATTGCATGCGGAAAAACAATCACTGGACCAAGGGTTTCTCCAATCTAACATCCATAAATAGGACGTCTTTAATGTCATATGCGAATAAAATTGTTAATTTTTTGCATGTTTGCGAGACTTACATTTATGGCTGAAATCCTTGCACCATCAAAGGAGGCGCATTTTCAATGTACTAATGTGTAAAGTGTAATCTTGCAGAAGAACTCGTCTATTCATCTTTGACTTGCAAATGCCGTTGAAGATGACTGCTTTGATCTGCATGCCGCTATCCGTACTGGTTTTTCTAAATGATGGATGTCGGGATTCGGGTTGCTTTTCCTTAAGCCGTAACATACAGTCTTTAATAGTTCTTTCTGTTTGAGCAGTTCTTCTAATAAACAGACACGGATGCGCATGTTGTTTGAGATTTTTATAGAGAGGGTTCTTCCAAGAACACAATTTCCGTTCACCTTGCAAGTTTTGCCTTGGTATTTGCTTTCGTCAATTTAAACATTTTCCTTCTTCATTTACCCGCGATGAAACAATGGACGGCGTATAATGCTTAAACAGGCTCTGAGGCAACATTCTTTATATTATTACTTAAAAAGTACGGACTACCTGCATAACTGATACAGAGGATTACACCGAGAACGCCGCATGCAGCTTGACTGACACAGCAATCTACGAATGTATTGTAACCGATTAAACCAGGTAGTTGTCAGACAAAATAATTTGAACCCATAAACGGCTGCAGGAATTGATTGAAATCACGGAGGTGGGCGACAAAAAGTTGCTGGAGACTCAAAAAACGCGCATTTTCCATGTATCGTACATGTCCAAAATAATGTCGCAGCGTTGCGGCTTATCATTTTATTTCCTGGAACGCGAACACACAACATGTCGAAAAAAGTCTGTAGACGCTTTAAACTTATTATCTGTGGATTGCGGTGCTCTAAAACCAACGCCCGGCCATTTTTACTACAGCTCAAACTTGCGAATAGCTGTTAATGAACCAATTATACATCCTGACGTAACTGCGCCTTTTGCGACTGGTGACTGGCAGACTGCAACAGCTGTCATCACAAAGCTTTTGAATAACATTTAAAAGCGAATAACGAAAATAGCGAACAAACATGTAAACAAACTGTTCACTTGGCGTCCGTCAACTAGCTTCTTACCTAACTAGAAGAATATAAGTAAATGAAGTGTGCAAAAAATTGTTCGCCAATACAGTGACACTTCGCAGATATGCTTATGCGGAAATTGGAAAAGGATGTGCTCTTAGACATCAAGAAGAACTAGGTGGGTCCTGTAGGTGGACGACGCAGTGATAGGCGAGCGTAGTCAAGCAATATTCGCGCAAAAACTACTAAAAAAGGAATTTGAATGCAGCCAATTTATCACCAAACTGAAAAATGATAGCCAGATCCTTTTCCTGGACGTAGAAATAAGCAGAATCACAAAAGCGAAAGTGTAAACAACGATTTACCGGTATGGTTCACATACAGGCCAAATTCAAAGATATAACAGTTATAACCATATTAGCTACGACGTAGGTGGATCTGGCAATTCTTTCACAAAGTTTTAATACAATAATTTACAATAAAACCTAAGCGGAAAAATGGATAGCAACCACTTAACTGATTCTAAATCAACCGCAACACACGAGACTTCATCCGTGGGCGCATGAGCCGCAACGGTGTTAACAGACAGATAAACCAGTGACGGAGAGACGGGTTGATTTGAATTATACGAAGAACAAATAGGAACTGCCGTTTATAAAATGCAATTAGCATCATCCCAGTGCGGCGAACAAGCCGATTTCCACCTTGAAACAACTTGTCAATAGATAAGTAAAGTTGCAAGCACGGAAAATACCGAATGTGATATAATAACCAGGATGCAAGCTTGCGAGAATGTTGGAAAAATAGAAAAATATTGTCTACCAAGCCACAAGAATATTACAGGGCTTGCGATAAACATTATGCGTCATCCCTGGTTGCATTGCAGTTGAATGAAGGAGGACAAATTTTGTTTGCACTAAAATAACTAGTGAAACGAACGGAAATTAAATTCCTGAAAGCATACTTTTCTACAAAGAACTCAACCAACATGCGCATTGCTATCCTTTCGGTATATTAACTGCTTAAACAGAAATAACTATGATGGACTCCATGACACTGTTTTTAAAAAACAACTAGAGCACCGACTTCAATAAATGGTAAATGGGTAAAGATAAATGAAAGCAAATCAAAGCATTCTTTGTAAACGTTAATTGTACGTCGATCATGTTTCAACGATACCATCAGCAATATTACAACCTACATATTAGTGAACACGAGATGCAAATTTTCATGATGATAATTGTTTTGAATTCAGTAAATCAGGCTCGGAGAACAAATAGAAATCTTTCCTCAAACTGGAAAACGAGTTTTCTGAAAAACATACATCACCTTTAGTAAACGGTTTACATTCAACACTTTTGACAGAGTGTTTTTAAACCTTTTGGTTTCGTCGCTTTGCATGCTCTATTTACCTATCTAGCTGAAATCGTATGCAACTTGAGTACGTACTTACGAGTTCTATGTTTAGTTTTGTTCACAGTACCCAAGCAACAGAAATAAGTGTGTCATTTGTGGGTTTACTTCGGGTCACGCATGTCATTAACACCTTCCTGGGCCCTAAATTGTAAGGACAGCTGGATCCAAATAGTGGTATTTCATACCTTAATGGAACTGTATATGTTATAAATCTCTGAGGTTTTATCGTTTTGCACCTACCACTTCCGGTCTCGACAACTTACATAAAGCCAAATATTGTAGTGCAAGAAGAGTTAGCGTTTTCACAATCAGGAGTGCAAGTATTCGTATACTATCATCCGAAGCATATGCATTTTAAGCCTGTCACTGAATAACATTTATTAAGGTATTTATAAACATGTTAGAATGAATTAGTACCTCACATATTGCCAAGCCATAAAATATGTTTGCGAATTAATTTCACGGAATTATAGGAGATACTGCTACCAGCATCGGCCGTTGACTTAAAAGTTTTCAATCCAGTAGGCAAGCAGTAGTTACCAGCCTACCTCTTAACTTCTATCTTTCTTCCTGGAATTTTTTTGGGTCAGGTAGGTCACGAAATGCCATTTTGATGGGACAGAAGACTATGAAAAGGTCGAAGTCAATAACACCCTCTCGTTTCAATCCATCGCAGCATTCTGAACATAGACTTCTTGTTGTCAGTGTTTTGTCCTTACCTCACTCTGTTTTCCAAAGCTTTTCGATTCGTGACAAGGAATAGTGTTACACTTTTTGATATAAGCCGGTTTATTTACTAGAACAATACCGCTTGCCATTTCTGATGTGGACAACAGCATATATTTCTTACCGTTGAGCAACTCCAAATCAGTCAAATATTCCTTCTTAAAAAAATAGTTGGTAGCAGTTTTGAAATCGACCTTGTGGTAATATTTGTTAATACCGGTTGCTTGTAAGTCTCCTTAACACTGTGGATTAAGATTATGCATTGAAACTGGAAAAAAGAAATTTACGAACTAAATTAGAGACACAACTATTTTGTTTCATTTCGCTGACAACTTAACCTTAGTCCAAGTGCCAGAACCTCGAGTAGCGCCTTATTTAATTAAAAGACGAAACTGTTCAATTATTTATGATGACCGGTTTATAAAAGGCTTTGTGGCTTAGTCACATTATTGTGCTGATGCAACGAGGGTTATATTATCTTTCAATGACTTGTTACTATTCGTTGAACGTGAGATTGGAACAGCAGTGTTATTTATTTTTAATTTTCTCAAGCAAACCAGGATAAACGGTTCGGTTATAAGCACTTTCACCAAAGCGCGGAACCACCTCGCTTTTCCACAGTATTCTCTGAAGGAATCTGATTAAGTTTTAATATTTTCCAGAAATTTTCTGGTTATCCACAGTGCACACCTCAAGGAGCTTCACCGCTTTTGCTACAGCAACTATTGAGTTGAACGTAACATACTGGTTAAATACCCTAAGAAGAGTAAAATACATGCAGTGCATTAGTTGAGGAAATATTTATGCGGTAGACAATAACGGACGTACAGAAGGACATTGCCTTTAGTTGAACAGCAGCAGGACATTAACTATTTGGGATGGTCAGAAAAGGCATTAATCGAATGGATTTAGTAAAATGATCGAAATATCTTGTGAATCATCAATCTGGCCAAGGGAGGCGGATGATCCACAATTTATTTTATTTAAACAATAATTACCAAGTGGGTACGATTTTGTTGATTTGTAAACTAAAGAGAGTCTATCTTCTTGTGAACCATTAAATGCGCTTAGCTTGAAGTACTAATGTGAATATCCAAATAATTATGTGCCTCAGTTTAATGTTACATTGCAGATGAGCTTTTAACGCTAGTTACAAGCGCTCTTTTAATGTTGCTAACTATATTTGTGATATATCGAAATTATGCTGCAAGAAAACATTTTCAAACGGCTGCGTGATTAAAATAAAATATTAAGGGTTCCAAATGTTCGGTTACCTGAGATAACATAGATAATTTACTCATACTAACGATTGATACCTAATTCCGTCTGATATAATTGCAACGTACAGCTTTATTCAAACGTTTGTTTTTTTGGAAATTATTATCAAATTCTGCAGTGCGGTAAAATTATGCTGTGTATGAATCAGCACGCTACTGGAAAATCTGGCTTCCTTGGTTTTGGTGGCATATGTCCTAGAATGCGGAGTACCTGTTAACGTATTTGCATCAAGCAGATTATAGAGTTTGAAGACTGTTGTTTTATCTATGCGATTATAAGTAAATTTTCTCAACAACATAGTTATACTTTTATTAACGAACGCCGTTTGCATCATGAAATACTTTAGGTTGTTCTTACACAGTATTCCAGCCGTTATCCTACTTTCTGTCCTCGATCAGTATTTCCGAACTGTTCTATGCATATACTAAGGCACATTTATGAAAATAAAGATTATTTGTCGTCAAATGACATAAACGGAGGCCGTTTTGGTATAGGGTTATTGTCTAGGTTGCAATTGGTGCAGGCGTAACACTTGGGTACAGTGCTATTTTACAAAGAAGTACAATTTTTAGTTAACAATTAGTAAGAGCAGTCAAATGAGCGTTTGCTCTGGTTTGCGTAAAGTTGCTTCTGACTCGTTTGATTACAAAGATATGAAACTGATCAAACTGAAATAAATACCCCGTACACTGGTTGCATGATTTTAACCGCAAATTCGTATACACATCAACTACAAAATCATTCACTTAAAGGTAGACGCAACCAGCAGTGTGTTAGTCGCCACAACGAAAACCATTTGCATAAATAAGAGAAACACCAACCGTTGCAGCATCAATGGTTGACACCAGTGATAATGGCACTGCAGCTGTCACTGGTACTGCGTATGACATTACGCAAATGTCATTTATCACACCGCAAAACTCGGATGGTATAGGTTCTGAGCCATTTGCGCATCCCCATTTTGTGGTTTCTTGCAAAAACCGACTTGTCACAAATATCTGAATGCTTGTTATTTTGTTATTGAACGAAAATGGGCAAGCTAAAATAGTGCGTTTTGCCCAGGTAACAAATTGCTCAAACTTTAATAGAGGGCAATATAAATTTAACCTGCTATTCCATATTGATACGTTATTTTGGTGGATAATACAGTAATTTTACAACATTTAACGCTTTATTGAATTATACTGAGATAATTCAATAATCATTGTGGAAACGTGTCATTATTTAAAGTGTTATATCCTGTTGCAGCTATAGAGAAATAACTTGAATCGCATAATGTTAACAAATTTACATTCAAAACCAAAACGCCTTGTTTTAAGGAAACTTATTCATCAGCATGTGGATTTCATTTTTATAATGCCAAATATTTAACTGAAATCCATATTCCATGTTTGGTTATGCACAAAATGCATGTCACTTTCCACGTTGCTTTAATGTAAATTCCTATATCAAGGT
>CALYDF020002063.1:0-26620 GCA_944474145.2 Dicrocoelium dendriticum
GAGTTAAAAATGCTCCAGCGGCAAAATATAATTTTACCGGTTTAACAAGCTGGATAGGCGGTACCGATATTCCCTGTGCTTAAACCCGACTACAATGTACGGATTGTTGGCGATTACAAATTAACCATACATCGCGGTGCTATCATAGACCAGTATCCACTACCAAGCATCGAGGATTTATATGCCACTCTATCGAGCTCGGTAAAGTTTACTAAACTGGAATTGAGCCATGATTACTCTCTAGTGGAATTGGATGAGTCCTATCGTCATTTTACTCCGGTCAGTACACATTTAGTCTTAGTTCAATACACAAGACTAATTTCGGAATTAATTCATCCCCGGCTAAGTTCCAAGAAGAACTGACAACATTGTCCGTGATATACGGAACACTTGTGCATACCTTGATGACCTACTAATTACGGGTTGCACAGAAGGGAAACATCAGCGCGCGTTGGATCATGTGTTACATAGACTATCTGAAAACGGTTTCCGTCTGAAACGCTCCAATGTACTTTTATGGTTGATTCCGTTGACTACCTTGGTAATCGGTTGGATAAACATGGTTTAAATGCAGGAAAATACAAAGTACAACCTATTATTTCTGCACATTTTTCACGTAACGAAACACAGCTACGTTCAGTCGTTCGGAGGTTATCAAATTGTCGTCGGTTCCTACCCAACCTTGCTTCCGTTATAGCAATACTTCACGACTTGCTACAGGAAGACACTAAGTGATCATGGGAAGATAGAGAGGAACAAGCATTTGCGAAAGTGAAATTTCTACTTGCTTCTTCACCAGTGTTTGTACATTACGATCCAAACAATCCCATCATGTTACACTGTGATGCCTCACGTTGTGGAGTCGGAGCAGTGACAGTATAAGATTCAAGACAAAACCATTCACCCCATTGTTTCCGTGTCTCGCAAATCACAGGCTGTTGAGAAAAATTATGCAAAACTGGACAAAGAGGCAGTGGCGGTAATTTTCGGGGTCAAAGTCCTCCAGCAATATTTGTGGGGCAATCGGTTTGAAATACAGACTTATCATAAATAGTTAATATCGCCACTCGGGGAAGGACGACGCATAGAGCAAGTAAAAGCAGCCCGTACGGTACGTTGGGCGCTTCTACTTTCTGTTTACAACTATTAGCACCGATACATCGCCCGTTCACACAGTAATGTCGCTGACACTCTCAGTAGACTGCCACAGGTTGCTCAGCAGGATAAACAAAGTGTAGCATCATGCGAGTTTGTTTGATTGTGGTAACATCTAGACACGACACCGACATCCATTGATATGGTTTGTAAAGGTACCGAGCGCGATCCGGTACTATCGAAAGTGCAAGCTATGATGCTGCGGGGTGGGAGGCCGCGTTCCTCCGACGACCTGCGTCCATTTTACAACTGTCGATTTGAGCTATGCCGAACGAAGGATGTATCATGCGGGGATCTTTTATCGTTATTCCCTCGGTACCCAGATCAGCTGTACTGGGAGAGTTACACAATGCTCATCCAGCAATCATCTGCTTGAAACCTCTGGCAGTTCATACTGCTGGTGGCCAATCGTCAATCGATAGAGTTATCAAAGCGCTTCTGAATATTTGCGCTACATGCCAGAAATATAAAAAAGACAAACCCACCGGCCGCATTCACACATGGAAGTTGCTCGAGAGTCCATGGTAATTTCTCCACTCTGAATATTTCGGTCGGATTGAAGGGAAAATGTTGTAACCCCTGGTGGATGCGTACTCCAAGTGGATAGTTGTACATGTCGTCGCTAAAGCTACCACGGAAACTACACTCAATAAGTTAGGTTGTGACTTATCCATGCACGGTATACCGAAAATATTGGTCACAGCTAACGGTCCGCAGTTCAGAAGTGCAGAGTACAAGCTATGGGTGTAAAGTCATGACATCTAACAGACGACCTCCGCGCCATACCACCCAGCCTCGAAGGGCTCAGCGGAAAGAGCGGTACAAACCGTGAATGCCGGTCCCCTGAAGCAACTTAATGGCTCTATGCGCAATAAACTTGACCCATTCATATTCGGGCATCGCACCACACCAACGGAATCTATCGGAAAATGCCCACGGGAGGCTATGTTGGGGTGTCAACAACGTACTAGGTTAAGCTTAATATCCCCACATCTCCGTCAGGCCAGACGTTGCCAGCAACAACGCATGTGTGAAAGTGGACGACCACCAGCTAAACCCCAGGTTTTGGCAGCCAAACGAGAGGTGTAAAACATACTCCTGCACTGGCAGGTATGGCAACCCGGAAAGGCGCTCGCAAGTTCAGAAACTGAGGCCGATATACAACTAGAATTTGTAGAAACAGTACGCCGACACAATGATTTCAACCGTCCCCGCACCTGGGTCACACCAAGTGCTGAGTAGGAAGGAGTTGTTATGGAAAGCGTGAAGAGATGGACAAAACCCAGAAGGCAGAAACTGATCAGCCGATTGCTGTATGGACAACACCTTGTCCAATCAAACCGAAAAAAATCTTACATTTTATACATGTGACTTCATCTGCCACATGAGAGGATGTTACGGCAGCAGGTGCTAATGTTACTCAGACAACCACACACCCACGTGGTCGATCGGAAAACATTCTCGCATTGGTCGGTACCGACTGGCCTTTTATCTTTGCCCTGATTAACTTGTTTTCCTTTTACGTTTTCCGCATTCGATGCACTCGTCAGTAAGCAAAAAATCACGTTTGTCCTCCGCTTTTGTGTCTTCTCTATCCGAGTTGCGGAATACGGGTCCAATGACGTAATAGGAATACTTGTGTCATGTGTATCACACTGTATTTATGCTATCAATATATCTTGTTCACTCTACATTTAGATGAAGGTTGATACAAATTGCCATTACTTCTGACATTAAAAATTCTTCTTACATAACTTACTGCAGAATAATCGATGTATATAAAACCTTTGCAATTTGTTTCATCTAGATGAATGGAGATTACCTCAACGTACCATTCTGCTAATCATTCAATGATTTTCGCTTAATGAAATCCCTCAAACATCTTCCATTCTTAATGAAATTGTGCTTTTCTGGATCCCATAGAACACATCTTAACTGTTTTAGCTACTAAAAAACCCTCTTCCAATATTGTGATATATTTAATGTCTTTATGATTGTACACATGGCTGACCCGCGTGGTACCCATAAGTCTGCCTGTGACGTACAATTCTTTAGTTCACACTGAGTTCTATTCCGATCAACTGGGTTTTATTGTTCTTTGTGCGACAACCGTTAGAGTAGTGTGTTCCTTCCTTTCCACACGTAGGATCTCATTCTGTTTATGCTAGGATCGTTGCACTTTTCATAAATTTAGACATATTTGTTCGGGTCTTAAGACGACAATAATTTCGACCCTTGGGTACTTCGATTAATTTGCCTTGACGAAGATTTGTCCACTTGTAAGCGTACAGTGGATGTTGCACTTCATTACCTCTCCCACCAGGCAACTCTGACACACCTACTCACACATGGATACTCCCATTCAGACAATACAGAGGCACTCTGGAATATCCTCATTATAATGCGTAAATTTGGTGTATGCGTGTATTTACGGGATCTTTCCTCACGCAATGACACAATCCGTGGCCACCGTAGGTTTGGATCACACATAGGCCGTGAACTTTGTTTATCCTCCGGACTCCCCACTGCAACCTGCACTGTCGCATTATGGCTCGGTCTGTGCAAAATTCACACATGTATCGGACTTCCCTGTCGCTCAACATAAGCCGTAGCTTATAGGCCCGTTGCAACAGCAAACGGTTGTAATCTCAGAACAACACCTGCCGTCAGTAGACAGAATTGTAACTGCTGTTGTAGTGCAATCCACGGCACTTTCGCCCCTCTACGTCGCCACATAGAAAGAGGGTCTGTTTCGGTATAAAGTAATTTTTTGTGCGCTGCATTTGTTTTGCTTTACGGAATGCCAAGCATTGGGTGACCATGATGCACAGACACCCGCTGCATTATTTTTGGACAAAACATGCGCTGTCCTGACCATTAATCCCCTTCATACTTATACCGTCTAATCACTTCCGAAGTTGATGTTGCTTGTTATCATAATCAACCAGCAGTCCTACCCATCAGCTCGTGTGTTCGGGTCTCAAAGGTAGCTCTATCGGATAATTCCTTAAGCACTGGTTTCTACTACTGCTAACATTGCAATGGCTAAGGACACCTTGCTCGGGCTGTTTCTGCTTGCGGCTTAGATCGATCAGAATTTGTCTAAGCCTTACTATTGTTCCCGGCCTTGCTATCACATGCTAAATTTTTATGCTTACATATATGGACCGGACCTCGGTGTTCAACCATACTGACCATACCAACTCTACGCCCTGCTACCCTAATCACCGAATTGCCTCTAGACTGACGTTAGAAGTTCTCATTATATTTCCTGTGCATCGTGGTCCAGAACCGCCAGTGCTTGAATTCTAGTTCAGTTGGAAGCCGTGGCCGACACCTGTTAGTTGGAGGGATATTGTAGTAAAATCTTCAGAACAACTTTCCTTTTTGCGACAAAATGCATATCTGGATCCGATAGAACAACACTGGTAAATCTTTTAGCCTATTAATAACCATCTTCCACTGTTGCGAAATATAGCTTTTTTATATGCTTGTGCATAGTTTTACCCGCGTCGTACCGATACACATCTCCCTGGGACGTGCACTTGTCTTGTCCATAATGTTCGATTCCGACCTACTGGGTTTTGCTATTTGTAATGTGCTTGCTATTGTATCCTGCATTCCTTTCCTTCAGCTCGTCCAAATTATACTTTTCCTGCCAGGACCGTAGCACACTGCATAGGCGACATAGTTTTCGGCTCGCGATTTTTTAAAATATTCCCAAAATATCAGGACCTTCTTTAAAACTGTTATGAAAAGCAGTAGGGAAAATGACGAAACACCGACCAGGTTGGCTAATAAGTTTAAGACTTCGTTCAGTAAACCGAACGCGATTGCCATTAATGGCTTCCTGCACCCTAGGACACCGTTACAAAAGCAATGACCCCAGAATAAAAGCTTATCACATCAGCTTTGTATAAAAGGCGTAATCGGAAACTTATGTAATACATTAACATAAAGTCAAATGTAGGGCGATTCTGTGGTTTTTCAAAACAAATATCGAAGATTCGTTCGGAAACCTGTTCCATTGTTAAACGGGGCACATAAAATGCAAAATATATATCCTCCATCTATAAATAATGTCACCAATATGAATTCCTAAGCAAACAAGGATAAACGATTAACTGACCTAACCCTACCGTTGTTGATTCGCAATTAATTGTTCTAAATTATCATACAACAAAAGTTGTACATACACTTTTCTACTTGCCCTTAAATACACTCTCAGTCTCATCACTTGGATACATGGTATGACTTACCACAATCTTGTATCAATGTGAATATTCCAATGCCACCTTGTTTGTGCTACAAGAATGAGAGTTGCATTCTGATGTAGAGGTGTAATTACTCAACGTATTGGCTATCGTTTCATCAGGTCCGATTTAGCAGTAACGCCACAGAATCGTGAGAGCTGCGCAGTAAATTACGCCCACCGACGCCGATGCTTTTTGGTAGATTAACTGTTCACATACAAAACAACCAATGTTAGCTGTCATTTGAGTGAAGGTAAACCACAGTTCTTCTGAGCATTTAGTTCTGTTATCATTGGAAACGTATACAAATCTCCTGACATAACGGCGTCCAAGCGTAAAACATTTATCCTCACTGTTACTACCCAAACTCGTACCCTCCATCTGTGTGGTTACTGGATATTACAACAAAAGTGCCACTAATCTTATTCACACATTTAATCTGCTGAACAAAGTGACATTCCGAACTAAGGACGTAAAATTATGTTTTGTCTTCACGAACCGAGATTCAATGTTTTCCAAGTAAAAAGGGCTCCAGTCAGCAACACTTTCCATGGCATCACAAAGGTATGCCATAGTATTTAGTGTGAGCTAAACTCCGTTCCATTGTTTCAAATACCATTCAAAACTATCAGGCGACGAGATTGTTCCATGCACAACATCGAGAGACTCTAAGCTACCTTGTCCTTCCTGTTTACCGTTGCTGTTTTTAACAATAGGATTCGCCCGTTCAATCTGAGTATTTCAGCGGCTACCTCCATTGATGTTTCAAAATTTGCTGCCCAATTGATACCACTTATTTAAGAGCAGACCACTTCTGACCCCAATTACTCAAAAAAGTTAGAAAGTAGGATGAGGCATATAACTGAAGCTGCTTGATTGTTTTAGATTACGTTCTTAAGCCTTAAATCTGAAATCAAACGACTGAATTGTCTGTACATTAAAACCAAATTACCAAATAAAATCTGCGTTTACCTTTCACAAGTCTTGAAATAAATGTGTGGTAACTGCCCTATTATAATTCAAGAGTAAGTAAATGTGACTAAACTCAAGTCTGAATTCCAATGTGACCCTCATAATACCTGCTCCCTGTCTTCATTTCTGCTGCCATCATAGGCCGTATCTGGTCGAACTTGAATTCCAACACCTCTTGGTCAACCTGCGGCTCAAGAAGCTGAATGTGAGGATGGCCGGGGGATCTCATACTCTGTCATCAATTGTTATAAAGTAGTGCGTCCATTCCCACATATTGCCTTTAAGAAATCTTTTCACTCGCTACATACAAAATGTTACTAATCCCTAACATTTGGAGACTCTTCAGAATAAAGCCGGTGCCAAAGATACTTATTCATAACTTCACCACCATTCTTTGTTTGTCAATGTCGCTTAATGTAAGCAAACGACTGAGTATTCCTTTCATTTGTACCAGCACCCTAGCTATTGATGCCTCTCAGTTTGTTTATAAACCGAACCGCTCCACGTTGGATTCAGTGGTCTATTCGGTTCAATCATTAGTATCTAAGTTAGATGCTAAACGTAAGGTGGTGCGTCTGCTTTTCCTGAATTACTAAAATGCATTTGGTAGTGTCGACATGTCAATGCTTCTTAGCCTAATATCCACAAGCGACGTCCAACCTGTGGTGTGCAAACAATATTGATATTTATTCAAAAATGGGTGGCAAATCACCTAGCAGAATGAAAAGATCTTCCATTATAGGTAACGACTGAGGTCTGTTAATCATAGCAAACCAATCTCCCCTATTGTTTTCTTTACACATCGAGAGAAACCTAACCAACTCATTCATCGCCACGCACCCTGCCGACATGGATTATTCCCCCAATCTAGCCCAGGCATTTAATGTCATCTACCGACCACCTGAACATCGTGAGACTTCATATTCCGTAAGGTTTACTGGACATTCCTACACCGACGACCTTGTTTTAGGCACTGTCGTTCCAAACAGAGTCATTCGCAGGGCTTTAAAACGTTTGGATAGTTTGAATGTTCTTCATGTTTCCAATCCAACGCGTAATCCTGAGAACTTATATATTGTGAAAATTTTTCCTTCCAGACAGAACGCATGGGTGGAGCATTCGTCTGTTCCAGTCTGTGTAGAGACCCAATGTTCAAGTTTGCGATTTGATTCGCCCCATGAAGATATGCCTGCTGATGGTAAATTTTAAGGAAAACGCAACCAAGTAATTTTCCCTGCGTTCAGTGTGCGCTTTCTAAACTCGGATGCCAGCTTATTTCGATCCGTATCCCAAAATCTTGACTCCACCACTAGGCTGGTGTCTACGAAGTCACAGTGACGTTTGAGACTTCCGCCGAAACACACCCGAAGTTCAACACGTTCAACAGCTTTACCGGGGTCCCCGCTGGTGTTCGAATTTTAGCGACAGTTTTGGACGCAAAATCTCATGCGGTAAATAATGGCGATATGAATGAGTGGCGTCCACAGCTCATCCGAGGCCCTTGGGCGCCAAGTCACTTTTCTACAGCTGCCGTGTAGAATGAAATTATTCAAAAGTATGAGCCGAACATTTTTATAAGGTTGTGGCAACCGCTCATTGTTATCGTTACAGGAGCCTACAACTTGTTTGCGGCGCAGATAAAACTCATCAGAAAAAAATTTCCGACTCCGGCGTTTAGATCAACAACAAGCACCACAGTATCTGTAAGTTTGCTGTAAAAAAGGAGATCGTTAATTGTGTAATGGAAAGTATTTAAGCTGATCCGTGTTGCAATTCGAAGCGTGGAACCAGACAGTCAACCTAATGGCACACATCCGCGTTTTGACTGGGATCCTGTCAACCAGGGAAGATCCATTCACGGGTTGCAAAACCATGCCGACGGCAACTTGACCGGCATTTGAAGCAGCGTCATCTCAAGACAAAAGTAACAAGAACGCATTGCTAGCATCGCTTGTAAGTAATTGCAGGTTATCCAATAAACAGTAAGTAACTATCTAAAGGATCACGAGTGTTCGGGCAAATGCTGCTTGTTGGCAGATAAGTTTTTAAATGCCCATGTTTAAGCGTGGCAGCCTTAAGAGGATCTGGTATTCAAAATGGAACTGATGAACTGACGGTTTCCTCTTGGTTGAAAATAAAGACTTTTCGACTTGACTGGAGCGAGGCCCTGTGATAATTAGGATTGCATTTGGACTATGATGCTAAGGATGAAAAGTGATTAGTGTGGAAATAATACGGAATGGCCTGTGCAGTGGCATCCAAACCCATACCCACTTTGCCCGGTGCAGCAGATAAGGCGCCATTTATTACATTCTGCGACAGTCAGAGCGTCAAGTGATTGTTATTTGGAAGATTCCTGGTGTTGTATTGCATAGGCAAGAGATGCTCAGGTAGCCTAGGACTAGACAGGAGCACAGTATATGATCCCAAACAAAGGTTTTATTTCAAAAACCGTATCGCAGGGAAGCGTGGATCCGGCACTCTGCTACAGAGTGTACGTTTTATTTTTTAAGAAGCGCCTCTTAACTTGGGGGGCCAGGAGACGGAATTTTTTGGGCCTGTAACAAATGACATGTATTTAGAAGAGGCACTGCAACTGCAAAATGCAAAAATCAACATAGCTGATTGACCACTAAGGCACACAAACAAAGGCACCACGTTTAGTTCTAGTCTGCTCACAGTGGAGTTGCAAGTACAAACTGACGACATTCGAGCTCAATGGGGTCAAAAATAATCCGGATGTAGACGATTCCAAACCGAGGAAATGGCTGTGCAGTGGTTTACTATAAACGTATATTGGTTATGACCAATCCACAGGTGATGAATTTCTATACAGTAAACCGATACGTAAATACTCGCTGTGAAATCAACAGAAACTGGTTTAGCTAGAATGCACATGGACTAAAATAGGAAAACAGTTAATGATAGGAATAGAGAGAATAAACCGGAATCGGCGAGGATTCAAGAGACACCATTTGATCCAGCGTATGATTACAAACATGTATAAATAAAATATTGTCGCAGTAAACATGTATATAGTATCGACGCTTCGCAGATAAGCATGCTAATCGAAACCTGGATAATGATACCGCCATTTGGATAATGATACCGCTAGGACCACAAATTATAATTGAACCCAAGCCGTCAGCATTTTAAGATAAGCTTTGGAAACAAATTCACAAGCCTGCTAAAAACTAAGGGCTGCTTGTAAATTACATCTGGCTTTCATTACAAGAATGAAAAATGTAGAAGAATAACAAAAACAGCAAGGGAGCAAACGGAGAAAAAGTTATTTATTTTAAGATGCATTCGTTTGCCATGAACGTAGGAAAATTTGATAAAAACGAAAACACAAAAGGGAAAAGCGTAGAAACATCCTGGCAGACAAAATAATTTTGTAATAACGTGTGAAGCAAGTAGATATAGGGAATGGATCTTATATTAGAACAGAGCAACTTCAAGCAAATCACATTCATACATACAGTCATTGTTAGTGGCGCAAGAAACATAGAAAAACAAGTTAGAGCTAACGCCTAAAGAGTATTGAAGCCGCTCTATTTGGTTTACATCCATAGAATCGGCAAACCGCAAAATAGTGAAGAGGTAGGACACAACTAGGTCCAGTACGCAGAGAAGGTATTAGTCCAGTGAATTTCGAAAACACATGCCTGCCTGTGGAAGAGGCCGGCGGCGTACGCGAGCCAATATCGTCGGAGGTCCATTGAATACCTAAGCTCTGAACGTAGTTTGGTACATTTTCCTACAGTCAGAAATATGAAGCTGATTCGGTTATGCCGAATTAACTGATGGAGCAGTCAAAAACAAATTTGGAAAAATAATGTGATATGGCGCCGACGGGCTCATATTCCTTTGCTACGGGTAACGACAACTTTCGTTTTCTGTTGATAAGTAACATCTTTGCTGCATAGTACGTAGCTGACTGGCCGAGGCTATGCGATTAATGACTTTATTGCTGCTGTGTCACCCTCGAATAGCTGTTTGATAAATTCCTTAAATGCAAGCTTGCGAACATTAATTATTTTAGCAGTCTAACCTGGTTATGTTTGTTTATGAATCGCGTTGGGTAGCCAATCATCATAAGCCTTTTAGTACTCAGCCAGGCAGTCGTTGGAGCAGATATGTCTAGTCCGATTGAACAATATTTTTTACCAGCGCCTACTTGTGTGCCATCCGTGAGCATTTGGAGAAGTGTATTTTTAACCAGACCATGTTGGCTACCGGTATATTGATCGTTTAACGAGCCCATTATCACTGCGACTCATGCCAATGTTGTGATACGGAAGACGTCCATCCGATCCAAATTCAAACGTCAATTTTCGCAATATCTCGGAACATATTTGGAACGGGTCGGTAAGTGATCATTTCAGTAAACTTGATTTACGACCGGTTAATTTATTTATGGTGATAGACAAAGTTTCACTTTTTACACAATAGGTTCATTAGGCCACCACCATCACCACCATCACCATAAATATATTAGCCGGTCGTCTACCAAGTTTTATGAAATTGCGACTTTCCCGTCGGTGCCCAATATTTTCCAAGATATTGAGTACAGTTTCAGACCTCGTGTTCGCAAATTGGCGAATGAATTTGTGCGCCTAGCAGTTATCGTAGGGGATTGGGAAAATCGCCGGATTTTTGACATCAGTGTCTCATGAACAACATTATTCCCAAATCCCTCACATTTAAATCTCCGGATTCTTCGTACACCTCAAGCACGAATTTAGGAAATGGCAAATGGTGCAGCATTTATCCGAAGTCGGCTATTCCACCTACAATTAACGGTCTCCCAAAAATACACAAGCCCAATGTCCCCTTGTGACCTATAGTGAATGGCATAGGATCTCCAACACATGAACCTGCGATATATCTGATGAGCCTGCTGCAACCCCTAACAGGTAGAACGAACACATTTTACAAAACTTATGAGTTTGCAGGAATGGTGGGAGGGGTGAGCATCGAACAAGACGAATTGATGGTCAGCATTGATGTTACCTCGTTTTTCACGATTGTACTCAAGGAGGAGTCTTTACGATTAGTAAAATACTGCTTGGTATGGGACAGCAGCTTAGAGGACAGAACAAATCTAAAAATGGATCAACTAGTCCAGGGGATAGCTTTGTGTCTAGACATGACTTATTTCACATTCCAGTCTAGAATGTACACTCGAGAAGTAGGTCTGGCAATGGGATCTCCATTATTCCCCGTATTAGGCAATATTTACATGGAAGAGTTTGAAAAGAAAGCATTAGCAAATTTCCATGGTGCCCTGAAATTATGGTGGCGCTATGTGGATGACACTTTTGCGATTATAAAATGGGATAAAAAAGAGGCATTTTTAAACTATTTAAACTCCACTGACAATGCGATAACGTTCATCATGGCACTTGATTCGCAGAGCGGTACACTTCTGTTCCTTCATTGTCTGGTAAATAGGAAGTAAGAACGTTAAAAACGACGACGTTGAGCAAACCAATAGACACATATGGGGTACGTAGCTTTAGTGCAAGGCACCAGAAGCACGTGTACGCGGTAATCGACTCATCACTATTTCACAGAGCAAGTGCTTTGTGCACAGAGGAAGAAGATAAGAAAGCAGCGCAGAGGGAGGCGATGACAAAATTAGTAGCTGGCGGATATCCGAAAAGATCTTTGAAACGACAGATACAGAAATGTCTCAACCCTTGCGCAACACCAACCACAGAGTGGAGAGTGACAGTGGGTATTCCGTATAAAGAAGAACTTCAGAAAAGATTTGGAAAGCACAGAATGAGGAGAAGATAAGTGTACTTTTCCCGAAGGGTTGAACGCTACGGCCAACACCTGTGCATCTGAAGGATTAACCCCATTTAGACTGAACAACTAATTGCATTTACGAAATTCACTTTGAAGATTGTACACAAGTGTATATAGGCCAAACCGTGAGAGAATTACGTACAAGGATTTCAAAAGTTAGACGACGCTTATCACGACCTCCGTGAAATGAGTTACATTATGGAGCTCTACTCAGAGATTCGGCAATAGCAATGCATGCGCTAGACACGGGGCACCAAATTGACTTCGCAAATGTGGAGGATATCAGGAAAGGATTACGTGCAGCCAAACAAAGGCTGATTGCTGTGGCTATAGAAAGAACCAAGGATAACAACTGCGTGAATCGAATAGACGGAGTAGGGCTGTCTATTGCCTGGCGTCCAGTCTTACTCCGCCCAGCTTGATGAGCATCAATGGATGGATTCCAAATGGGAATGAACTATCGACCGACGCTCTACCAAATTCCGAAATAGTAAAGCCAAGTTCTATCAATGTCCATGGCTTGATGAAGCTTTTTTGTCAAAAGCGAAAAGTTGTCTATCATCAAAAAAACATTAACCGGTTGTCTACCGAATTTTATGAAAAATTTACTGTTGTTTCCATTGTTGCATCAATGGTGTATAACTTTGTAAGTATTTGTACTTGCTTTATCTTTTTAGATATTTGTTCGGTGTCGTTGTAAAAAGGAGTTATTACTTATATGTCGATTATTTTCCTCCATCTTAACCATCATGTAAACATGCATATTGAATTAAGACTCTATATTGGGTACCCGGAATCCAAAAATAATTATATTTTGCCAATTGTATTTGACTGCTGCAGCTTTTATTTCCTTCTCCAAAACTTCAACCCCTATAACTCAACTAATTTGTCTAGACCCATTTCCTACCTTGCCCAGAGGAGCTTTGTTTGACATGTTAAATTAATTGGACTTAGTGCTCTATTCGTGACGGGACCGTTACATATTATTTTGTTACCAGCCAGTCTGATCTATTATATCAAACCATTTATTAAGAGGCAATTTACGATTGTGTATTTATTAACGGCAGTGTAAAAAATCTTTTGGTTATGAAAACATGTATTCATATTATACTATTATTTTTTAAAGCATTTTAAAAATTGTAGATCATTCTACCCTTAGCTTTTATCATTTGACTGAGCAAAGTAGGCGTATGCTGGTTAATTCTTTTGTATTTTTAATTGCCAAGGTGCGTTCTATAAACATGAATGCGGATAGAGAGCTAATGGGTCACTGAATTGATTTGACACCATATTGCCTAATGCGCGTGTAAATGGCATTAATTATCGTTGAAGCAAACCCCAACATCTATATGTTATCCATTCGGCATAAAGTTCAAAATGCTTGGCTTGAAAACCCGTAAACACGTGAATGCCTAAGAATCTAACTCTATCGTTCTTGACGACTCTCTAACATAAAATATTTGGTAAGCCAACGACAAAAGCATGAATAACCTGGCGTTCTTATTGGTTTTGAGGATGGCGCCTGAAAAGTTAGCAGCAAATAGACATCCTGATGAGTAAAATAGGAAAACAATAAATTCATATATGTAACAAAGCTGCGTTTATTTGTTCTACACCGTCCATCTTTGTTTAAATATCAATATTTTATTCACTACCATTGATAAAATTAAGAAAATTGGACTGGTCGCTCTCATTAAAGTTAACCGAGCACAATTGTGCGATTGATCATGTTTCCATAGGAAAAGGAAGAAGCTAAGGAATTATTTGCTGACAGGTAAATAATTTTGGGAAATATTAATTTTTAGGTGAAATAGGTCGATCCACCGTTTGGGCTTAGCAAGATATAAGCGAAATGCAAAAATTATAGACCAATTAGACGTCAATACATCATATTCGCAGGCATCTAGTGTATCAAACAGCTTGGTTTACTTGCCAGAATTTTAGAGTGACTGAATGGGATGGAGCTTTCCCAGACAATCCGGCTTCACATCGGCCAATCTAGGCCTTGTTTAGTGTGCGCCATCTTCGTCGGATATACGAGCAACACTATTGTTCAGGAGTCCATACATGCGCTGATAGCCGGATTCGTCTTGCCAGTCACCAATTAAAACTCACTGAGCTGTCTAGATTTGTCGACAGCCCTAGTCATGCTAAGTGAAGTGTACAATAATGTTAGTGTTTTGTATTACAGGGAAGTATTTACACACTCATGTATCCATACCTGAGTTATACGCTCAGTTGTACACGTTGTGCAGACTCTGACGAAACCTGATTGTATAACAAGCAAATAATTTTTTTATAGTGCATACCTTTTACCTGGGATTCGTTTAAATCATTGCTAGGATGCAGGTTTTAGTCTACAGTTGAACTTTGTGGTCAAGCATGATATCAATCTAGAAATGAACACCACATTCGGACAAAAATCTATGGAGGAATATCTTTAATGGGGGCAACCATTCAAGCTACGTGCTTTTGTTCGTTGCCATCAGCCGACAATTCAGATATGTCGACCAGCTATCCGGAAAAGCACCAGACGGTCGTTTCGCCTTATTGGGGCTCATCAGTGGTGCGCATCCTTCGGTTCTCTGCGGAGGATCAAACCCATGACTGCTAGTGGCTGTTGCCAACTAGCCCGCAGCTTATGCATCTGCGTCATGGAGGACGGTATCTGACTGTCATGAATAATATTTCGCATGCACCGAACTAAGTACAGAGATATATGAACAGCAAATTCACGATGTGAATTTCTGAGACCAACGCAATCATAAAATTCCCACAGTGTCAGTTGCATCCGCAGTTCTTCAGGATACAGAGATTGTAATTACTGTTCACCATACGGTAAAATCAGTTTGCCCTTGTGACAGGTGATTTAATAATGATTCCATTCGTAAGAATTGTCGACGAGCTGAAGACCTAAACCATCTCATGCGTCAGTCTACGATAGAGATGCATTTTAAATTTGAACGTACTTAGATGGTTGCTTTGTTGTTTTAGATATTCCGACGTGTGTCATGGTATGTACTGGGATGAAGTAATTGGCATTTATTTAATCGTTCATATCAATAACATGGGTAATATTCATAATTATATTTCGCAACATTTAACATAATGAATATTTCCACAAGTAAGTTGAAAAATCCACTACAGGGAGATTTAGGTTTTGGTTTGCATTTCAAATTGATAACCGGGGTATCATCACGTTAGTTTACCCGAAATATGAGCAATTTGGTGTTTTGTTTTTGCGGTGCTATTATTATGTTTTGTTTGTAAGTATACTTCACCATCTGTACACATGAATGCTCTCAAGCAGCTTTTCAGTTTATCCATCTAAAAGATTTCCAAGGATAAATACGTAATCACTTGGATCTACTCACGACCAGTTTTGTTTCCATTCTTAAAAGTCAACCGTTAGCCACACATCTGCGCTGCTCAATCAGGCGAAATGAAGAATATTTTTTGTTAGTTAGGGTTATGTCCAAACAGTCAAATATTTTAGAAGTTATGCAACGATTACTTGGTCTAAGCTTCACTGAGAAGGCATAGTTTCATTAAAATATAGCTACCAATTGTCCAAGGAAAGTGCTTACTAATAAGGAGGTTAAATGCTTCGCTATCTATTTCAAGTACTTAAGAAATAGTAGCACTCAATGATTTTACTTCTCTTATAAATTCAAATCCACTCTGAGTAGATATTTTGTCAAGTAAACACCATCAGATTAAGTTATATTGTAAGAGGTAGCTTTGACACTATGAATAATGAATCCAGTCCAATAGACATCTATAACCTGAAGTGTTTTAGTTGGTATGTGGTCAGTAAAAGTCCGGCAATAGTTTTGCAAAGAAATGGTTAGTTGTAAAACGCTTGTTTCATTATATAACTTGGGATGCGGCCACAATGCCGCAACGCTCCACTTCTACTGCGTTACTTTAACATAGCTGTGTGCAAAGCAAAATACTGGTTTATTCTGCATCTCACTTTAGCGGTTCATCTGTGCCTGCCAAATGTTACCATTTCCCCATAACCCCGGATCTGTCAATACCCAGCTGTTTAATCTACATGTTATTGCTGGGATAACGTAAGCATTATTGATGTTCTATGCCTGTAAGCGACAGCTTTCGGCGTTGCAGCCGGGCACATATATCAGGTTTACCCTATCCGTCACTCTATGATAGTATGCCTCTCAACTGGAATAACTGGGAGATGGGGTGTTTGGAAAATATGCCATTAAGCTAATGTCATAAAAGGTGTTCCTACGCTATTGTAAAGGTGATTAATGTGGAATATGTGTTCGGTTCATAGAAATCGCGGGGGATAACTGTGCAAATGGACAATTTTGCTATAAAGATGATTGGCCTTAACTCTGCCAATCGTCCAAAGGAAGATAATTTGGGCAGAAAACCTATATACACAAGGCATCCTTTGTTAATTATTATGCCCGGAATACAAGGTTCTAAGCAGTTTTGTCATTACGGAGTACTTCACATATAATATTGGCAAGAGCAATTTACTACTGTTTCCGATTTTGTAACCCGTCGCTATAATGTGCCGTCCATACACGAAACGGAGGCCAATATTTTTTGCTGCGTGGTGGTTTTCGGTCTGACTAGGAGAGGTCGCTCAAGTGAATTACTGTCTGTTAGAATACCTTTATTGCTATGGCGAAGCGTAACATTAATTATCACTTAACTCCGTCTCCTTCTGATCTCTCACGCAATTCGACTGCTTGCTATGCAAGTCACCCTAGAGAGACGAATTTTTTCTACTGTGAACAGCACACGGCGTTTACTCTTCTTAACAAAATATACATCACTTCCAGTGAAAAGTATACACTATGCTTGGATGATGTCCGTTAACACCCTTGTTCCGATTCTAACGTACTTCAGTTTTGATAATATTTCGCTACGACGTCCACGTCCTCTAGCTTTCCACGACAATCCTTTCAACCTAATTGCTGTGTCGAGCAAACACTAGCAAAAATATCTTCCATATAAATATATAGGTACTTAACAGATAACTAAACAAGTTCTACTTGCTTGATTGAGTATTAAAGTTTGCTTCATCACGAGACCACTTAGCTAACACTTGGCGGTTCTTGTTTGTCTGCCTTTTCACTCCCTTTCATAAGATATACAAAAATGATTAGTATAACTCTAACGCTTCTTATCAATCACGGGCCACCGCGCAAGAAGCAATGAACGTTTAAATTTTCCGAAGCAAAAAAACACTTTTTCGACACTTGACGGAATATTAATTAACAAACAGATATGGCTATTTACCACAACGGAAAAATCATCATGTTTTATATTTTCCGTATATGCTGGATAATTGGGTGTGAGCTTAGACATTACCGGAAGAGGTTTTACAAGCAAATATGATTGCAGCCATGCCCACCTCTTCAGTGGCTAAAAGCTTCATTTCCATCTAGTTTCTGCGAAGAACCCAATTGTTCCCTTTCCATGGAAAGTAGCAGTGTGAATTATAGCGATTATTTAATATAATCCGGTACTGCCAATCCATAACTCTGTGTTACGGCCAATGGGCTAATAATTAATTATATTTTCTCCCTTGGGAAGTACGCAGATGAAAATAAAACATTCTTACTTAAATCAATGTTACCGATTGTCTTCTATGGAGTTCAGAATAAACCATGGTTGAACGATAGAATAACCGATCTATTTTCTTCTCCGGTATAATGTTAGTAACATAGCACCTGTGGTCGTAAGTTGGGGAACGTGACGATTGTAAATAAAAATATTCTTTTAACTGCAAAACATGGGAACATACTCTAACATTAATTTCAGTATCCAATTAAAATAACTACATTTGTAAAATCATTACGAAACATATTCATTACCATTGCTCGAAGGCGACTAATTATTCAGTTTTCTATCGTCTCTTTACCTAATTTGAATAGCGGATATCGAGTTGCACTTATCCAGCTATTGGCATAGTTATGAGCAGCCCATGATCCATGGAATATGTATTGCTGCACTTCAGTGATTGTGTATAGCCGGGAATAAAATGTATGTATTTAGTAAAGCATAGGAAGGACATGCAACTCCAATGGTAACAGTTTAGTGAATGCGAAGCAACTATTCTGTGTAAATGATAGGAATTCTGGGCGAATAATGAAAACGGTAACCAGTTTTGCCATTTCCAGTTTGTGGATAAAATTCATCACAGTTACCTCACAACCAAGTATCCGATTATTTTTAGAACCTAGCGGTAATTTCAAGGTTCAGTGCAATTCAAATCGCGATTAACAATGATATTGTGCGGCGTTATCTAATAGTGAGTATAGCAGAATTACATACTTGATTAGTCAATGTGCGTAGTTTTCGTTTTCCCTTGCTAATCAGTATCTTGGGGCTATAGCTGTCTGCGGATGTTCAAGGGACCCCCGTTTCGGGTGCCAGTATTCGATCTCTTGTGATATATACTAAGCTTGAACTCCATCGCAGACTGTGGCTTGTTCTGGCAGAAGAACCCAATATTTGTAAAGTGCAGAGGGCAGAGGAACACAGGTAGAGGCAAGCATTTCGTATTGTCTTCTCAGTATTGAAACACAATATATCTAAGTATTAATAATCATTTAGAACAAATGAATACACTTTACGATTCATAGCAACAAGACTTCATAAATGCAAAAAGGTGCTACTTATAGAATAATTCTCATTTAAAGCGACATTCGGGTAACATCGCAGGATGTACATTTTTTGCAAATTAATTGCCTGTGAAGTTCGAACCACTTCACATAGGTTTTTGGATAATTCATATTCTTTCAATTTACCCCATATGGTAAGCAGAAACAGATAGCTGAAATTACAGACCAATTCAACACACAGGCAATTACGGTATCTGCACCTGCCCTTAATTATAAATTCGCATAGAAAGACAAAACAGCACAGCCAGTGTCGTTCTGAGGATCGTTATTGATTTTGTAAAGAAGAGTTGCTTGGGTCAAATTTAACACTCTCTGGTTGGAATACTAAAAGTTTACAAGTACGTATATTAACATTAGAAGATCAGTCACGTGTAAAATGCACCCAATGCTTTAACCAAATTCAAGGAAACTTAGGAAGATAAAAAAGTGATATATGCATATTGCTTTGCATAATAATTTAATGAACATGGTCATCGTTGTTCACCGCACTAAATTCGACTGATAATCGGATATGCATTCAACTGGGTTTGAATCTTTCGACATAAAGACGTTCATTGACGGCACTCAGTGCCACTTTTATGACGCGCATTGACGGCAACAGCATGATATAATGCAATCAAACTGCCGCGAATTACTATATATAATTGAGACAAAATACTTAAATTTAAACTAGTCACCACTTTGAAGTTATAGGAAGTATCCCAAAGAATCCACATTACTATTCGGAGGAAATAATCCCTTGGCATACCAGCTAAATTTAAATGATCGCTAGAAAAAACCTTGGCAATCATTATCATGAATATGCTTCCAATGCCTAAAGAAATCCTAAATAAAATTATCAAACCTGATTAACCAGAATCATTTAGTTTAACGGCGTCCTACATAAAGTATCATGCAAAGAGTTTCATATCGACTCACCCAAGAGGTGATAACGCAAGCATTCATTTGTAATAAATCCTGACGCTCAGCTATTGCACACGGCATTAGTACACTCAAGAGGTTGGATGTCTTTCGAGCTTAAGCATCGCATTTTACAAGCAAGCTGCTAAAGGAAATCACCATGTATCATTGCACTCATCCAGCACGTGATTCATTTTAGTGACATACTTTTGCACCTAATCAATTTAAACCAAGTTTATTTTATGGACACCTATCTACCAAAAAGCACGTGATCATGTACATTTCTATGGGTTGTTTATGCGGTCCAGTCAAGGAAAGTTTGAATGTGTATTTAAAATACCAGGATAAGTAAGCCAAGAGTTTAATTTTTAAGAATTTAGACTTGTTTGATATACTGACAGTTGAAAGCACATGTTGTCACAATAGATTGCAACTATTGTCACTTCCTTTTATAAGGAAATTTAATAACATTCATATTGGATGGCTGAAAGTCGATACAAGCAAACAATTGTTTTTAATAACTCCTCGACATACTTATGATATGATATGTGGAAATTTGTGACACCGCCCTTACCCCTACTCTTTACGCTACCAACCTAGCGGGGGCAGAAACGAAAGCCTTAGACTTTATTAGGAATAGAACACGAGTACTTTTATAGCTCACATGCTATCATCTCCACTTTCTCCTTTCTGAGTTGTGTCAAGTCAATTGACTGGACATATTCCAAACCTGCTTGCGGTACGCACTGACCAACAATACTCGCAAACACACGTCTGTCATGTAGCTACCTTTGTTGTAAAGAAAAATTGCTTTTCTCAGCTCCCAGTGTGATTACCCATGTTACCGCCGGCTTGGTACTAAAGCGTATCATCATAAAATACAAATAACGATAGCTTTCTGAGTGAATTTTCTCATGTCCGTTTACAGTCTCAAAAAATGTCACGTTCTCATGTTGTAGCATTCGAAAAGGAAAAACAAATTGCTTTACAACAATTAAAGTATGTTAATAAAAGTTTCGTTCACAGTTTCAGATCAAACTAAATCCCTATCCCTTAGGTCAAATGTGCAGATTGCGCACAATTCCGTTAGCCGGATGTCGCAACTCTGGTGGGCCAAGGCGGTTTTCATTTATAATCTAGCTGTTATTGAACACATAGATCGTCTCGTACAATTAAAGCGCGATAGCCTCAGCGGATTCGAGCAACCGCCTATAGGCTGAGTTAGATAAGTTGTACGGTGCCTCTTAGATCAATTCGAAAGGGTCAAATAAGTTGGTGGTATGGCCAGTGTCGGCAAGGTTTTTGGATATGGATGAGGTGGCTGGTTTCCGACAAACTGCAATGGGTTTGGACCTAAAGATTCACCTTCACCCTTTAAACGGACGCCTCATATTTCTGCCAGTGTACCCTGCTTCACAGGAACAGGCAAATAGTGAAGGCACGTTGATTTGGTGTTGACGGGTCTCCTGTCTTGCTCGATTGTTCTAATCCTTAGGTTTCTGGCGCACTAGATTTACCTTTCGGTTGCTGGAAAAGTATTTTTTGAGGGCATGCGAAATTCGACGATTTAAGTGTGCAACAGTGATTTTTTTTCTATTGTTTTAGATAACTAAGTGCTTTCTCTGAAATGTACAGGTTACAGGAGCCCTCTTATTTTGACCCATGTAGTTGTTCAAGAAAATGTCGTGGTAGCCAGTTTCTTTCGGGGTCGAAAGTACGTGTTGCGTTTATTCGGGAAGCGTTCCTTTCAAGCAAATTCTTGCTGATCGCTTCGTTTGACTGGGGATCAGTTTCTGTTTTTTAATATTATTACGGCGAAGCTGTGTGACTTCATGTATTTTACGGTTCACATGTGTCTCTCATGTACATGATGTTGCAACGTGTGAATTTGAGTCAAAACATTGACAAACCAAAAAGGTACAAAGTTCTGTTTACCTCTATTTCGTAGGTGGAATTCTGCGCCTCACGCTCCTGATTGAATCTGTTTTTGAGATCTTTCATGTTTCGTGACGTATGGAACAGTACGAAATCTAATAGATGTAATCGTGGTACGGAGCGAAGTTCTTATTGATCGAGTTTAACGTGTCCACTTTAAGCATGCCCGTGAAAATGTCAACGAGAAACGGTCTAAATGGAGAGCCCCTATCAACCCAACCTGCTGTCGTTGCAATCAACCACTCAACAGAATTTTGGATTTATAAATGCACCAAAGCAGCAGTTTTTATAAAGCCATATTAGGTTTGCCAATTGCTACCTGGTTTTCTTACACATAATTGCAGGTGTAGGTTATGGTTTCAAATAACGGCGCAGTTGTAAAAATTAAGAAACCTCGAGAGAGTACATGGTGGGATCCGTGACACTTAGATCATGCACGGTATCCGCTAAATAAAAACTGTCCCTAAGGTTGCGCACAACAACTCGTTTTCGAATAGGATACAGAAGCTCGAAAAAGCAACGCGTGGATGAGTGGTACGATGATTTATGCATATAAAAAACTGGTCTTATGGGACATCCTGCTCACACAATTTAAGAAGGCCATACATACTTGGAATTGTGCTACCTGTGGGACGATGATTTTCACAAAGATAATTCACTGATATAGCCATTTAACCTAACTTTTTGAGTGAATTGAGGAATGATCTTTGACTGCTTGGTATTTGCCCTCTAAATATGCAGTTTCAGAAACCTTGTGGTCTGCCAATGTCTCAATCATGTTTGGGTGTAATCTGCCTTGTTCTTGACAAATATCTATACCTATCTATCTGGTCGAGTAAGCAGCACATCTTTATTGTTTGCTAAGTTAGTTACTGCCTAGATTAGCCCGTGTATCACTGGGTATTTATGCTTTCTCCGAGTTTGGCGATATTGGTACCATGTATGCATTAGAAACGACTTTAATTATTCTAGCTGTGAGTCAGATTTATTAACCAATTTTAAGGTATGCGCAATCAGGTTTTACAACTGAGGCGTGATTACCAGTCTATTGTCGATTCTAGGTGGGAGACATAACTTAGACCCAATTATATGATTTTCATTGTGGTACCATCAAGCGTCAGGAGGAATACATTTAAAAGTACTTTACGTTTTCAAAAGATAAACAAGGTTTCCGTTTCTCTTCATTAGTGTCTTCAAGAGCAAACTGTTAGAATTGCTTCTTGATTTGCGATGGTCTTTTGATCGTTATCCTTAACTTTACACGGTCCTTCTCTGAAAGGCTGATTAGCACGGTAGTTACTTGAATTATCCCAAAACTTACCTTTTCTTTGTTACGCAAGTGGTTGTAATGTGACTTAATAATAAGCCCTTACGGCATACTTTGTCCGACCTGATGTGTAAGCGAGGAAAGGATTTTCAATAACTCACTTGAGAAATGGAGTTCTCTATGTAAATTCCCATTAAAATATGATGCATAGATGTTTTAGTATCTTTGCTCGGAAGCTCACCTTCATCTTGAAGGATTTCCATACCGGGTGTCCAAGTGACGTTTTCAAGTAGTAAAATATCCATTTGAATTTTTAAAGCCGCTAAAGAGAACATATGTTTACAATAATTCCTCTTCAGGCGTGTAAACCTATATGTGGAAAAAACCAAAATAGTAGACAAAAGGTAATGTTTGGTAAGGTATGTTCGGTACACAATGGCCGCTAAATCACCACCAATATCCGATAGGTAACAATTGCAGTAAAACTATAAATCTGTGGGCTGGAAGTCCTAATTCGGGTGGGTCAATTTAGGTTTAACATCTGGGCGTATCGTTCTTGGACAAGCGTGTCCGCAAACTATCTGGAGACGTCACTTCATGTTAATAATATGCGGCTGCTTATTTAAGCATTAACTGCAGATATTTAATGAGATACCTTTGTGAAATGTGCTCACTATTACCTCATAAGCATAATAGCCCTTGTAGCAATAATGTGGCTGTCATATTGTAGCAGTCATACCTCCGCCAGTAATCTTAATGAATCACCCCTGCAGTCAAAGTCTGGCTTTCCTAGTGGTTTATTTATTTATGGTTTCCGTTTAGAAACTTTGACATTCTAATAATATATAATTAATTGCTAATTCCAAATACAAACAATTATGCGCAGATTGATGCCACCCGAAATCCACGCTGCAATGCTCTTAATAATAGAAAAATATCTGACAACTCCTTCCCCATCTACCACTGCATTTGCCTACAAGAGTCATCACTTTGCTCAAAGAATAGGGTTATTGCAGTCTTGTGAAAGAAGCTAAACCCCTTACATTTTACCTAACTCACTCAAAATCGAGGAAAATATATATTGCATAATGCTCTTTGTTTCTGTATAAACTGGTCTCACGTTAATTAATCTATTCAGTTGATCCTCCTTGTGGTGCCACATACTTCGCTGAAACGGCTGGTTAGTTGTCCCATGACAATACGCAGTGTCTTAAACCGTTTGCGAATTGGGAACCAGGATTTTTGCGAGAGGGAACTGTGTTTCGCATTGCAAAACCCCTAAATACATATACTTCCATTTGCAAAGTTTCCATAAATATTGGTAGTTAAGATTCCTTTTAAAACCAATTGCGATACTGACAATATAAATACCCATTTTACAAGTAAAGTAGTTTTCCCACTTTGACCGAACTGCGAGGACCGTGGCTATCAATATAACCTAGGTTCCGCTCACAGGAATAGGCTTTCCCAGCCGATTGGTGTAAATCAGTGCCGCGGCAAACTAGTTGCTTTGAAAAATAAACAAACTTACCCAGTCAGCAATTTCAACAACGGATTAGTAAAACGAACACCGACACCTAATAGCGTTTAATTCCATCTCCTCAGTAGTAATATGAGGCCAAGTTAGCATACGTTTCAGGTCTACTGTCTGCGATAGTTGGAAGAGCGCGGTAACCGATGATTGGTAGTCAGTTGCATTAGTTAACTAAGAGCCGGTCTTCTGCAGTTCATCAAAGTTATCTGTACATCGCAAGAAATCTAGAGGGGTATGAATACTAGAACGTACAACGAAGGGACAATGACGGGACTGTACACTTAATTGACTTTAAAAATGTTATGGAAATGTGTAGCTCTGACAATCTTAGGCAGATTGCGTGAGTTTCGCCAAAAACGCACGACCAACTTGCGGCGAGTCAAGTTTTGCTAGCAATATCAAAGATATCCCAAGCATATATATATCAAGTGACATAGAAACCAAATGAGCTCAACACAGTACAACTTATTAGGGCAATACAAAACCCATCGGGTCAAGTTAAGTAAACGCTTGTTCTGCGCAGTTACTACAACAGGTAACACACAATCTCGTATTGAAATTTCCTCAAGACAACTTCAGTGGGAGATAAATTATGTACCTTGCCAACGTCCTGTTTTATCTATAGTGTAGGCTATATATATGATATCCTATCGAAATAGAAAAATCAGTGTGTAGAAGACATGCTTTGTCATGGCAGAGTCTGAAATTCTATTGCTCAGGATTAGTCCTAGTTGTTCATTCAAAGTGTAATTGCAGCGCGTTAGGTTGCGCGTATACGTCTCCAGTCCTAGCTTACGCGCTGGTCTGGCGATGAAATCTTCTTCGCAAGGCAGCTTTTCCATTTCATTTGGCTACTCTACACGCGTGAGGTAATACCTTTTAAATAAGTTCGCCCGTTTGAGCCAAGATTGGAAACAGTGAAACAAGTTATGGTAGTGATAGTCACTTTCTTGTTTGAGGTGGGCACCAAGCACCTCTGCCATCTAAGCGGGTTGTGTTTCTCGAAGATATTCGTTGTCGTCAGTCTGCCATAGTTGTTGAGTTAACTAACAGGAACTCATCGAATTTCCTTCCTATGGATAAAATGTAGTGTTCACAATGACGCCGTACTGGAAGACTTGTTGTATAGAGGCAAGTCATGAACATTTCTGGCAGATGGAACGTACCGTATGTGGGCCTTCCAAACTGGGTACTTTCTGAAGATTGCTGGTTTGTGCTAGCAACCATGTAGCAGCACAATGCAGCTAGACTAGGTTTTCTTGAAATGCTGGAATTCCCTTCAACAGGCTGGTTTTGTTGTACCATGTCTAGTAAATGCCAGCTGTGTGATGGGTAAACTGTGCAAAGTCTAAGCACTCAACAAACTTTTCTCTCTGCTGCTCCGATGGAATCATCCTAGTTATCAAAAAAATAACATCTCCCTTATTATGCTCTACCGGTCATTGTTAAAACGCAATTCAATCATTTGCACATTTGACAAGGGCTCCTGGGTTTATGATTGCAATAATTATGAAGAAATTCTGAAAGTCCAAAAATAATGTGCATTTGTCAACCAGGTTGATATTTTGAGATCCTCTGTCTCTCGGTAACGATCATTAAGAAAGCGTTTGCCGTGGCGCTTATTACTTCCTATTCATTTACCAAAGGCAACAGCAAGGCATGTGAGGAAATTAATTTACAGTGAGCGCCGCTATATCAGATCTATTAAATTAGTTAAACGACGTACCCACAACGGATGGGTAACTTCAACTGCGGGACTCCGACCCACCTGAGCCAGATGGAATGTGCACTGATGACGATTCCTAAATGAATGAAATAACTGTATCGTGTTTAGCAAGGTGTGGGATATCTGGCTGCGTTAATTTAGATTCGTTAAACTGCAGTTTATGCCATATGACCTCCGATACTAATTTTTTGCAATCAATATGTGTTGACTGTCATTAATCGGAAGGATTACCACATTTGTACTTGAGCATTGTAGGTGCTCATGAAATATTAGAAGTGAATTCAATCGTTGCTGAAACAAAGTTAATGTAGTTGACGTACTTCATTAGGAAGGTGGTTTAAAAATACAGAGATAGAAACACCGAAGACCGTTAATGAGGAAAGCATGAGTTGGATG
>CALYDF020002064.1:0-28073 GCA_944474145.2 Dicrocoelium dendriticum
TGCCATATAAAGTAGTAAGCATGTTTCCTTATTTCATGATAAATTTGATTTATGTATGTCCATACAAAATGAATAGCAATTGTTGTCTTGCTGCTATTGATTCACATTCGCGTTCCAACTTTTAGAACTCTCTTTAGAATGTTGGTGATATTATTTCAATTAAGTGAAGTGTACGGCAGGTGTAAATAACGTGTCGTATAAGTCGGCACAACGTAATAAATCATGGTGAATAAAAGGTGTATTTGGTTGTTGCTGTTGACCAGTAATCGTACGTTTCCTTACCCATTGAACGTGGTAACATTCCACTGCATTGGAAACACAACTTTAAGGTTAGCACGAATTAAAGTACACTTGCACAGTACGGCCAGTGATAGATTGTGCATTGTTACGAGCCCGACCTTAATAGAAAGTCCTTTATCTCGGATGTGAGGAGGCCAGTGTACTGCTCATTCAATCGCCGCCTGCGGTTCCTCCATTATTTGGAAACTAAAATTAAGTTTGCGTAGGCTTTCATTGAAGGGTAATTTGCCACCAAACATGTTTTACCAGCTTATGCCGTGTAACATATCATCAACTCGATACTACGATTTGTGAAATGGCAAAGTGACACTTCGGCTCAAAATCTGATGAAACATTTACTAGACCTATACAATTACTGTCAAATATCACTTTATCTCCAATCCTATACCGATTTGTTTTGAAGGATTTTGAGTTCAACAACCCATGATGCGGCCGAATGCTAAGGTTGGAATACTATTTTCATCCATGTTGAGGGGATGGGCGTGTGAATAATAGGACACAAATTGTTCGTGTTTAGATCCAAGCGACATTTATGTCGTGTCAAGTGTACCGCATGCTTTGAAGCAGCGTGGAGTTTATCAATTTCATGAGCATGTAAAATGTACTGAGGAAATGGACTGAAATTTTGGTACTGAATAGCATCTACGCGGTACAGGGAACATCGTCTTTATCGGGAAGTACTACATGCAGTGCTAATTGCTTGAGTGCCACCACCACGCTTGCGATTGCCCACCAATGCAATGGTATGCCTGCGGGGAAAGCACTCAGCACCTGGTGCTTGGACGTGTGCACACTACTGGACCAGAATTCGAGTGAGGCTATCGAGCAGCGCATTGCAATGGCCACGATGAACTGGCGCCCTACAACGTCGATATTGCGGCGCTCCCTAAAACCCGGTTGACAGTGCAAGGCAAGTTGCATGAAGCTGATGCTGGCTACAGGTTCTTCTGGGTGGGCAACACCACCTCAGCACCAATTGAACATAGGGTCGCATTTGCAATATCGGATAGCATAAACGGCCACCTGGTGGGTCAACCAATAGGCATCCGCGCAAGACAGATGACTGTTTGTCTATGGCTCGATAAGTTTGCCAATTTTCTGAACACGTACGGTCCCAGCATGTGTTATTCTGATGATACGCCTGAGCTGTCCTACACTCAGCTATCCTCCGTGGTACGGACTGTGCCGAGGAGCGACCGACGGTTTCTGCTGGGTGATTTGAACACGCGTTGGGCGTGATGCATTGGTGTGGTCAGATGTCATCGGTCCGCATGATATTGGTGCAGCGTATGTGAACGGTGACAGGCTGCTCTCACTGTGCGCCACTCACAACCTGACGATTACGAACACTCGGTTTGCACTGAGTGCAAGGGATATAGCAAGTTGGACGCACCACAGGGTGTTCACGCTTACCAGCTCTACTATGCCATCAAACGTCAGCGTGACATGTGGCAAGTGCATGTGTATTGCGTGGACCTGAGTGTGGCACTGATCACAAATTGATGCGGACCAAACTGTAGATATAGTACCGGAAACTTATGTATCGCACACCTGACGTGAACCGGCGTACATATAACATTAGATCTCTCGGTACTGTGAAGAAAATTATTGAGCTAGAGAAGGCGATCGCTACACGCCTGTGTGATGTAGAATTCATGATCACATTGAGCGACCTGTATTACCACATTCGCGGCCATGTGCCAGCTGCTGCCGAAGAGACCATCGAAAGCGCAAAATCTACGCGGCCAGATTGGTTTGATGAGGAAAATGCAATGATATGCCTATTATTGTCGACGATGACTGCAGAATTTGTGGCACATGTAGCAGAACGCAGTGAATTGGGGTAGAAGCGCAGGTATGGCAGAGTTCGATAACGACAAACCCGGAGGGCCGTCGCATTAAAAGTGTATGGTTGCCGGATAATTCTAAACAGAAGCAATGCTCCGCCGAACGACGTCAACAAAATGAATGCTTTTAATTCTTAAATACGGTGTATGGATCAAGGCTTCAGCCGCTGAGGACGCTGATCGACGGTAGCTCAGGCGCAGCGTGCACACAGACTGCAGCCCTAATGCAGCTACGGCGGAATAACTCTGACCGTCGCTGTGAACAACGCGTGTGGAACGAGGTGGTACCTTCTTAACTGAAGACTGTCCTTGTGCTGCCACTGTACAAGGGCAAAGGAAGCAAGCAATGTGGTACGGATTAGCGTAGTATCAACCTGCGGCTTCCTGGGGACTAGGGTGATTGCCCGAATCCTGCTCAACCGCCTCGTCAGTCAGATTGTGAAGACGAACGTGGCGAAGAGCAACGTGGATTCTGATTGAGTCGCAGCACCATCAGTATAGTATTTGTGGCTCAGCAGTTGCGGGAGAAGGGCAGTAAAGGAAATCAGCCGTAGCACTTGCCGTTTGTTTATTCCACCAAAGAATTAGATACGGTGAACCGCAAGGTGCTGTGGTTGGTGTTGAGGAAGTTTGGTTGTCTGCGAAAGTTTTTAAAATTGTATCTCTGCACAGTGGTATGCGGGCGGGTGTGCAGCTGAGTGCACAGATGTTGGATGAATTTGCTGTTGTCTGAGGTGGGAAGCAAGGCTGTGTCTTAGCTCCTGCGCTATTTAATAGTTACCATAGGAAGTTGTCTTGCACGTTTGATGCAGCTTGTGATTACGGTGCCCGTGTGGAGCACCGTGCTGAACATACGTCGTTTCGGTGCAAAAACCCTAGTCTGGGAGACAGCTATCCGTATGTTGCTTGTTGCTGCCAGATGTGCGTTGTTTGTACACAGTGTAGATGAGTTGCTGTACATGAATAATACGCTCGATTCCACAGTGGCTAAATTTGGGTTCACCCTCAACACAAGCTAAACTGTCTGCCGCTTTCAGCCTTCACCCGAATTGCATTCTGAAATGTTGACGCAAATCAGCATTGGTTATGTGTTATTGGGAAAGTACTTCCGCTTCTGCTACCTTGGGAGTGTGGTGTCGACTGACCAACAGCTATACAATGAGCTGCGTATCCGCGTCTCGAAGGCTGCGGCGGCATTCAAATAGCTTGCGTACCGAGTGTGGAACAGCCACCAGCTTACGGTTAACACGAAACTGATCGTGCACAAATCCATGTTGCTGTCTGTTCTTCTATATAGCAGTGAATATCTGGACTATCTACCGGCAAAATGTGACATCTTCCCAGCGATTTCATCAAATGTGTATGCGACGGATTCTGCGCAGCTGTTGGTGCAAAAGAGTTGCAGACACAGAAGCGCTGCGCCGAGGAGGAATGCATCCAAGAGATAGCATCCCTTGGATGGGGCAATCGGCGGGGCCCGGTCATGTTTACCGTATATTATTGACGCGAGTACCGAAGCAGCTATTATATGAGCAGCTGAGTGTGAGGAAGCGGTATGCGGGGAAACCGATGCTTCGTTAGCAGGAGAGGATTAAAGTGGACCTATCAGGTTCTGATGTTGATGACAGGTCATGGGAATTGAAGACGGTTGGTCGGTGTGTATGACGCGATCTAATTACGAAGGAAGTTTCCAAGGTGCAAGAGAGAGTCCTCGTGCAAGCGAAGATGCATCGGCGGTTGCGGAAGAGACAGTCACCGATGGCGTGTGCTTCATCGACATTGAGCGCATGGTGCTGTAGCACATTCGGTCGCAAATGCCTGAGCCAGGCAGTCCTAGTGATTTACGAGAGAGGCAACATGGGCTCCGCACCAACAGGACGACGTGTGGTGTTGACAGCATAGACAGAAACGGCGAAGCGTTGGTACGTACGCTGCTTGCGATTAACTAATCATGTGCTTGCATGCAGAGCTTCATTATTTCAGGTGTTGGGTTTATTATCTTCTTTTAATGCTCCTTTACGATCTCAATCTCAAGTCTATTTAGCTAACTTTCTATAAACGTATACGTCGCTTAAGCCACTTTAAGTTCATTAACATTTTCGCTTTTGTGGCATATATTAAAGAATATTTTCTGACATATTGAACCTTTCACAGATTGGTAGGTAACCAATTTATTTCACCTTCTCATTCCGTGGAAAGTTATATCATCATATACGTATGCATCATTCGACTTGTTCTTACTTGCTGAAACCATTTCAAGTGATTGGCTGTTGTTTGACATCCCTGGTGTGTCTGTGATTGATGTGCATGTTGAAAATGTGCCTATCTGTCTAGTACCCACTACCTCGTCGATATTGGCTCCAGGAGATAGTTGGTCTTTGCAAAAGGGGACGCGTTGCACAACCTTGTGTCCGTGATAGACTCAATGAGTGGTTTCATGCACCCAGAGTGAAGCAGACTAGGTTCTAACCACCGCATTTTGTGCGATGGATTCTCCAAATTCATCGTCCAAGTGCTTGCCTCTGAGGGAATGTGGGCCTGCTCTGTTGATGAAACGTGGCTCCTATCCACATGTCTCCTGGTCATGTTCCTTCGAATTTACACTGGATATGGTGTGTGTGGATGGAGCTGTGGGTGATGCAGCGCAAGCCACCCATGGTCCCTCTGCAGGCGTAGGCGTCTTGTGGCTGTCCACAGTGACAGACATATCCGAAACGGGATGCAGCCAACCATACACACAACAAATATCGCTATTCCAGTTAACACCATCTTTCACTTGTATAACCGACCCGGACTCATTTCGGTCACTCAATAAATGATGCGTTGATGCTTAACTTTATTAATTCTACTCAAGCATGTCATAGTATTTACACGCAAAGTTGGCATTTATCGTATTTATTGCTAATTGAAGAAATGTTCTAACATGTTCATTACCGAATAAATATCGTGGAAGTGTTACTGTTCTTAATAACTTGCAACTGGATTAATTTGGCTCTTGCAATATGAGCGTATGAGAGCTGGTAAAAGTTGCTCTATGGGCGTGTTTATCGTGTTGTTAGCATGACGGAGGAGCAGGTATAACGAAATGTGGAGGTTGTCTTTCTCACACATAAGGTGTTTTGAAACTTGATGGGTCGTTTCTTCTTGTTGTAGTTTTCAAAAATCAATAGAAATACAAATAAGCAATGCTTTAGGGGACTGTGAATTACCTACTACACAGGACTTCTGAAAATACGATTTATCTTCCTGTGTGAATTAAAGGGCATTTACGTGGAATTTTCTACCACATTCGGAATCCCTTAGCAACGTTTATTTTAGAGCCCATATAATATGACTCTACTACGGCGTGAGAAGCATTTGGGCAGATATTTCCCCCTGCTTCGTCCTTAGCTGGTAAAGTCGGTGTAGATTTATCCTGTGGACAGAAGGTCGCTGCTGCTTTCGAAGTCTGCTCTGCTCATTTTCTTAAACTCTGTAGTTGGGTAGTAGAAGTGTAATACTTCAAATACGTTTCAGTGTGTGCAACTTGGTACACGCTTGTCATTTTCGGTTCTGTCTTATTTTGGTTTTGCTAACTTCCGTTTAAGCCATCATACAATGGCTTACTTAAACCGGTCCACACTTTCCTACTGCTTCACGTCTCTCAATTTCTCATTTTCGCCATCGAGGTATTGCGATTCAGGGTCTTGAGCCGACTGGTTTACTTGTACTTTGCATTGACGGGCGCGCTTAATGTGTTAACATCTTGTCGGGTGGTTTGCAGGGTGTTGCTTAGTGTTAATGGTTCCACGAAGCATGCACCGGTCCGATTCCGGAACAGTATATTCCTCTAGTATGCAACGAAGATTGTCTTCGTGGCTGTCACGACGGTTTGTTTAAGTTCACTGCATTCCAGACTGACAAACGTGGGACACGCAGTGTCGTCGTTGCTGACTTCATTGGATGGGAAATTGGATGGCTATACAATCCTACCTCACCTATCCTGGTACTCTTTAGGCTTAGTGGCACTGCGTCATCAACCGATCACGATGAAGCTTGTTCACGTGCAAAAAACTATACAAGGTCGTTTGTTTGTGAGTCTCTGTTACCAGACATTGACGTATAAAATAGAGATTCAATTGGACTTCTTTCGGACGAAGTTTCCGTAGCTTGGGATAAGGTATGCACGGTTCTGCGTAAAACAAATCCCACCAAAGGTGCTGGGAAGGATGCCGCACCCATCCATATAGTAAGAAGGTAGTTAAACAGCAACTAAACGGATTTATTACTTACGCTTCTTCTTACATCACCGTTATGGTTATAGCGATCACCCGTGCTTGCTTGCACTATGCACCCGGCTCAGGCTCGATAGCTCATGCACTTGAGACAACTGCATCAAACTCGCTACTACGTGGTCTCTTCCTTAGTGTTTGTGACAAATGTTAGCCACGGATTGGTCTTGTTCAGGAAAGGGTACAATCTAATTAGCCCGATTTCATGATCACGAGTGGGCTGCTGTAGGCTGTTATCTCGTCGTCCAGTGTGTAATACCCTTCAGGGATCGAGTGACAGTAGGATATGCTTCAGTTGTCAAACGGAAATTTCACTAATCACCTTGTGTAACAAATCCCATGTGAATGCATCGCATCTCACCTTGGCAGCAGTGAGCACTGAGGCGAACCACGCCAATGTTTGTAGCTAGTCTTGCTGTCCTCCACTAACAGGGGAGATACTTTGCTTACAGCGAAACGTGTAATAACCTCTGTCATTTTCATTTCAATCACCTAAACTTTATATTACTAATACAGTCAGAAACTACAGATTAGAGATTGTAGAGGAATTTATATATTTTGGGTTGACTATATCTACTTTTTTGAACCTCAAACATAGGAAAAGAAGTTATATCACTGTGGAGTACGTGTTATAACCTAATACTTGTCGGGAATGCGTTGCTGCACTTCACCAACCGGGTTGGTTTGGACATTTCGCTCTCATCGACTTTACATCCTGTACGACCTAGACGACGGCTAATCACAAGCGTTTTCGAATACTATGGATGATCCGCAGATTGTTCGTGAGCTTACTAAAATAAATGTTTGTTATGTTATTGGTCTCAGCCTTTGTTAGATCATACTGCGTGCTGGCCTGATCCTCTAGCTTGGTCCGTGGCAAGATGACATTTGAGCGACTTCTGAGAATAGGTAAGCAAATTACGCACGGGTTGGGTTATCGTTCGAATTCCAACAAGCCGTAGATGTCTAGGTGCTTACGGTGTGGCCAGTTCATTAAGTCTGCACAAGCTGGACACTTACGAGTGACATTATTTGTGCTACCCTGAAGTTGGAAAAGCCCTGATCTGCTGGGTTTAGCGCTGACCATTCTTTGTCACTAGCTTGTCACTTATCATAACGCGTAACCGAAGGACATGGGATTAGCACCAGGTTAGGAGTTCGAAAGTCTAGTTGCAGTTTCACCTCTTCTATTTCTGTTTCTGACCCGTTTTTAACCCACTTGAATTCGCATTCTATATAGTTATTAATAGCTCACATTACGTTTCCGTACTTACGTTTTCACATGCCAGGTGTGACCGCGAAATATCTGTTGAAGTGACCGTTGGAGCGTTTTGAGTGTCTTGATGTCCCACGTTTCTATAATTTATGCCGTGAATCCAATTTTCGAGTCACGAATATTGTTAAGACATCGAAACTCGATTTCCAAAGCGTGATGCTGTGCTGCAAGATTGTCCTTATTACCGTATTTTCTACCTCATTTGTCTCACTGCAGCGGTCAGTGACACGAAATACAGTCGCTCAACCGAAGCATTTCGGTCAGTCGCGCGGACTGAAAATGCGTTTTATTTAAAAGCTAGAGACGCAATAATCATTGCCGTATTTAGGCATTTTCCGTAAGTTTATTTGCTTTTCCTTCGTGCGCAGCCTGTTGATAAGGTTAAATGCGACGTTAAGCCGTCCATTATTTTTCTTCCTATTTTTCCTTCACTTAGCGTATAATATTATTTCACGTTACTGGTACAGCAGGGACTACTAGCACTGGTCATGCGAACACTGATTGACCATGTTGTGGATCCAGTTTATCGTTTAATCACATTTCAATATTAAGTCGGGCCCATAAGCTTTGTCCTTATTGAACGACGCACTTAAGCGTTCTATTCCTAATCTTTCCGCCCAATTTGCAGTTGACCACCTGAAATCCCATTTCCTGCATTACCGTCCAAACCGCTGATGGATGTGCCAAGCCACATCTGACCCGGATGCACTCACCAACCACCCTGAACCACGTAAGTAACTTGGTCATTTCCTTTGACAAATCTATCGCTTTTAGACTTCTATTTGCTTTCGGTCGAAAACAACCCAATTGAAAGCTCTTTGTGACGACATGTTGCTTGGAAACCTGCGGACGACGCGGAGCAACACTTCTGTGTGTCTTTCGACGTGCACCTGAAATCGTTTGCGAATGCGCGTACACCTTTGCACCATTTACAATGCAGCTGAAGGTAACCAGGGAAGCTGATCAATTTCGTTCCAAATAGCCTGGGAAGGCGATGGTGCTTCTCAACTAGGAGGTTGACAAATCTGCTTCATGATAATTATGGTAGCACATCGTTTGTTGTATTGCATGTGTTAGTTGGTGTTTTAGCTCTAGTTGGCGGTTTAAATGTTTCGCAATGTGTTCTCAACATCACATGATCGCCGCCCTCACCAACAGCCATGTCAATAAACTGCATTGCCGAGGTGAAAGGGACAAACATCGCCAAGCCGTTATGCTCATTATCGCGCTGTTGACAATAAGCTTCTTGCATACGTAATCACTCATCTCACAGATTCCATCTAAACATTTGACGGCAGCAATGATTACGACAGTGGATCAGATTAAGAAAATTGAGATGTGGTTGAGCAAAGGTAGCAAAAACCGTATGTAGCTTGTAAGCTGCTGGGTCAAATATAGTAAAGTGCCAAGTAAAATCCTCCTTATTAGTCGTACTACTTTAGTATTCGCTAATAGGTAGCAGACTTTAAGTATAATACGTGTATGCGTTGCGAACAGAACGCAGCCGACGGCCAAGCGTGTCGGCATTAAGCGAGGAAATTGCAACTGGGGTGCACTAGCGTAGGTGCAAACCGAGGTAATTTATATTCGAGAAAGTGCTAATGGTGCGAAAAAATTACTTAGTGAAACAAAGGTTAATGTTAGAAATGTGTAAGGTATCGTTTGAAAAAGGAGAAGTCACGATTAAAATTCACGCACAAAAATATGCCTCGACGGGAAGCCGAACCCCGGTAAAAGAATTTCAGGTCCACTATTCTACCACCTAAGCTACCTACCACATATACCCTACACACAATGGTAAAACATTAATCTACCATCGCCCCTTGGACATTTGAAGGACAGGTACTTCTGTCCAGTGGGAAGTGACGTGTGAGTGAGCCAATCTGCAACATCAGGACAGGTACTGTGAGCCCATTGGCAATACGTCGTGCACAAAGCGGACGTCATGTGTAAAATTTCGCACTATGTAGCCTCGTAGTCGTAGGCACGACGAATTCTGGTCGACTCCGTCGAGCATTGTGGATTTCATCGTGCTCATTCTGCGTACTGTAGTATCAAAATCTTCGTCTACTTACTGCTGACGACTGCGCTCATGCATTCACTACTTCCTGCTATTTTGATTTCTACTATATACTAACTGTATAATTGTTATTGTTTAGAAAATCGTAATTTGACATAAACTTGTCAATATCTGTCTGCTATAGATCACATAAATACATATCTAGTACATCTGATTTCTAGCAACATTATCTCTCACACTGAAGACTCACATGACCACATACCTGACACGAATGTCTATCATCTGTATTCTGTACACATGATCTAAATTATTCAATATACTAACGTAGCTCTAGTGACATATGCCTGAATTTGAGTACTTATCTATTCACTATTGTAATAGCTGATGCATTTACACACATACGCTATAACAATATCTGTAAGAAAAAGTAATAACGAGTGTGAACATAGAGAGGCAAGAATACCTGAAAGAAAGAAAAAATTCTTTTAATATATGAAACATATATGATAATATGTGGCACCTTCGACAGCATCATATGGACAAACTCCTAGTGAACATAGTGTTTTCGCGACACCACAGAACACGACCATATCAGTAAGTACACGGAGTTGGATGACACTTCATCACGACTGCGCCCCACACAGGCAGGCTGAATTCGGAGAATCTATTTCACACAAGGTGGTGACTGGATCATAGTTCGCTTCACACTGGGTGCATGAAATCACAATGCAAAAATAGCACGGCCACTAGTGCTGTGCACTTCGGCCCCTCTTGCAACGACCAACTATCTCCTGGAGCCAGTATCGATTTGGAAGTGGGTAGTTGACAGATATATATCTTGTCAACATGCAAATCAAGCGCAGCCCACCGGGGATGTGAAATTACCACCAAAAGCATAACGTGAAAAGAACAAATAATATATTTCGATTATTCGTACAGAAATGATGACTTAACGCTACGAGAAAGATTCATATGTACTAGCTTGGTCAATGATAAATCCGCGAAAATTTAACGTGTCAAAAATGCCATCTATAAAATATGCCACAATAGCGAAAATGTTAATAAACCTAAACACAATTGGCTTAAGCGACGTATAAGTTTAAACAATGTATCTAAATAGACTTGAGATTGAAGTCGCAAAGGAGCATTAAGAGAAGATAATAAACCCAACACCTGAAATAAAGCAACTCTGCATGCAAGCACATGGTTAGTGAATCGCATGCAGCATACGTACCAACGCTTCACCGATTCTGTCTACGCTGTCAGCACCACACCTCGTCCTGTTGATGCGGAGCCCGAGAGGTCTCTCTCGTGAATCACTAGGACTGCCTGACTCAGGCATTTGCGACCGAACGTGCTACAGTACCACGCGCTCAATGTCGATGAAGCACACCCCATCAGTGACTGTTGCTTCGGCAAACGCCGATTCTTCTCTGCATGCTAAAGGCCATCTCTTGCACCTCGGCAACGGAATTCGTGATCAGATCTATCCATAAATGTCGATTAACCGCCTTCGCTTCCCATGACCCGCAATGAAGATCAGAACCTGATGGGCTAATATTGATCATGATGAGTACTGATGAGTAGTAGTTAGGATTTTAGTATAATTCAGCTAAATCATCATCGTCGCTCCTAATCAGCAGGCTGAAGCTAGTCTGCAGAAGCCCCGGACGCTGTCGTTTTGACCTTTTGGGTCTCGTCGGTGATGCGCTTCCGTGCGGGCCTTTGCCGGGTTCCGCCCACATGACTTTAGGATGCCAGCAGCTGGTGCCACTGCGTTTCCACTCCGTTGCCCCGCAAGTCACTTCCCACACTCAGCTGACCATATAATAATTTCTTCAGTATCCGCGTCAAATTCATAGGACAAACATGACCCAGCCACCGCTCAAGAAACCTCACACCATCAGGATCATGCAAACTGTAAGCTGGTGGTTGTCCCAAACCCGGAACTCAAGCTTCCTGAATACCGCTACTGTTTACAATACGCGGATACGAAGCTCTCGGTGTAGCTGCTGGTCAGTCAACACCACACTCCCAAGGTAGCAGAAGCGGAAGTTGTTTTCCAATAACACATAACCAATGCTGATTCGCGTCACCAATTCTGAATACACTTCGTTTGAAGGTTGAAAGGGACAGACAGCTTAGCTTGTGTTGATGGTGAGCCCGGATTTAGCCGTTGTCGAAGCAATAGCTAGTCATGTACAGCAACACATCTGCACTGTGTGCAAACAACGCACAGTCGTCAGCAACCATCAATATACGGATAGTTGTCTCACAGAATAATGATTTCGCCCCGAAACGACGAATGTTTAGCAATCTACCATCACTACGGTGCTAATCAAGGACATCATAATCACAAGCTGAATCAAAAGTATAAGGCATCATGGCCTAGAACATTTTAGACGCGGCAGGAGCTAAGACACAGATTTACTTCCCACCAAACAAAAGCAAATTCATCCAAGGTAGGTGAACTCAGCTGCAGACCGCCCGCATACCACTGTGCAGACAGTCAGTAATACTATAAAACAACTCAGAAAATTACTTCAGCAAATGTATCGCGGAAATCCTATTAGCACCAAGCTACCGGTTTGCAACTTCGCTAGAAATATGCGTGCATTCATGCATCTGGCAGTGTTTATTTATATTACACAACTTTGTCTTTTTTAAAACTTAATCAACTGAGGCATGGACTTGATGACACCCATCGTGCGCAAACTGCGCTGAAAGTGAACAGCTTCAGTTTGATTTTGAGTAAAATACGATATCCGAAAATGAGGGTTCCGCTGCGAGAAAATAGGGTCAATCAGAATCTCTTCCTAATTTAAAATAAAATAAATAGCTTTAGATTGCATGTCGGTACACGATCGGTAGCTTTGAGGTGCGTCACCCACAGCGAAAATTTCATCGTGGTTTTTCGTTGAAAGCACTCGTACCAGGTAACGGATTATCCGCGCGGTCCCACTATAAACCTGAATGCACAAGTAAATGAATGGCTATTGTTAACTCACATAAAAGCTCAATTCACCTATCAAACTACGGTTATCTACGTCGTACTTTTTCCGCAGTAGTTGACTGGCTCCACATCGCTGACGCCTCGTGTTTCCCACTTGTGAAACGCTCGTTTGGTGAGCGCACTGCAGCGTTCAACGTCAACAACACATACGAGACTAAGGTGCTCCGATGTGTAGGTAAACCAATTAACGTTGTTTGGTGTGAGAACAGCTCTAATGAAATTGGTTTCGTAGAAACCAGGTGCTGTTGACGTGCGGCTATTACTGCGTAAAGCCAAAGGCTTAGCTTGACAAAAGGTGGTAGACGAACACGCTCCAGCTTATTGCTTTATAGATATACGTTCGCACGGAATTCGCTAATATTAGAAATCAGATTAATATTAGCATCGGAACCAAACTCTATACTTCACGCCGCCTTCTCAACACAATCCCTAAAACAGAGGTTCTTGGTTTCGGCTAGTCTGTAGATGAGATATGGGAAGGTAGTACAGATCGATTCTAGTTTATTAAACTTTGTGATGTATTTCATCGTGTAGGCATTCGTAAGCAGCTGTATCACAGATACCGTAATATTAGCACCACCGTTTGTAGCCATGTTACGTGATGATTTAAGGCGTTACTGCGAGGCGGGACGCGGCTGTTAACATATTTGCTAGTTAGAATACGATCATCGCAGTAGCCAGCCACCTCTTGATTTGGTTAAATCCTCGATACGCCTAGCAAACTAGGTCAACTGAATCAGCATACGAGCCACAGTGACCGCATGATATGTACTGATGCCCACATAAGTTTACATTGTGCAAAGCCTTTGTCTTTACGCTGTAATAGGCGCCCGTCAGCAGCACCTGCTTTCCACGAAGCCAATTTCCTTAGAGCTGTTCTCCCACCAACCAAGGTTAACTAAATTACCCTACACATCGGAGCACCTTAGTCTCGTATGTGTTGTTGCGCACGGATCTACATACTGATTTTCAGGAATAGGAGCAAAGGCAATTTTCAACTGCTGTGTTGCGCCGTCGTAACTACCAAGCAGCGTTTACGCATCTCGTTCAAATGTTGTACGTTTGTCTCGTTCTCCTTAGCTTGTAAAATATTGCAAATACCGATTTCAAAACCAGTGCCACTAGTCTACGGCTGCATGATGCATTTGAGCGGACAGCAGGTGGCACAGCACTCTCCACTTTGTCCTTCGATACGAAACTTATACTAGTTGCTTAACATACCAGATGCGTGAGATATCTCTATGCGCTTATCAACAACAGTAAAGGCGGGTGTGATCCTCACAAAATTGTCTAATTGTTCAAAGGTATTGCTTAATATTAACGGGTTATGACAGCTTGCGCAGCAGCGGTACCTCAGGCCGTAAATGGGCAACATCTCAGTGAATTTGGCCTGCGAACCACCTCTTACACAGTTAACACATACCATAGGCCTGACTTCCATTGAGCATATGGGCTTCTGTCCACTGTGCATATATTTGTTACCCCAGATATTCTAACCTTGCGTCAAAATAAATTTGCCATGCTAATTAATTAATGTCACTCCCGCTGATTGACAGTATGCCACATAGACGTAACGCATGTCTAGACACATACAATTATCGTCCTGTTAGTCACAAATACATCACTACACCAGCGATAGAGATATTGGTAGAGGAGGGAATGATAAGCATTCCATTGTATATCACCCTCAACAATCCACATCAACATAACTTTTAACCATCAAACTGCTGCCATACAAACTATTGTAATTTCGCAATACACGTGACGCATATGGTCGAGCAAGGACAGGTAATTTTCATCTAAATTTTTGCTTTTTAATTTCAACAACATTGGCATTTTCTCATAAATGGGTTGTCTGTTTTAACATTATGGCATCCCTATCCTAATACTGGAAATATAAATTAAATTCCCCTACACTTTTGCCGGCTTGTGTTTTACATTTGGTTTGCACTAGCTCGCTCTGCACATATTTCGCCTCCGTAGCCCTTTTGATTCATAAGCACTTTACCAGAAAGTTGGTCATGTTGACGTTGAACCATACAGTGCGCACACTAAACGAGCGTTTCACAAGTGGGAAACACGAGGCGTCAGTGATGTGGAGCCAGTCAACTACTGCGGAAAAAGTACGACGTAGATAACCGTAGTTTGATAGGTGAATTGAGCTTTTATGTGAGTTAACAATAGCCATTCATTTACTTGTGCATTCAGGTTTAGACTACCAAAGCGCAGATAATTCTTTACCTGCTACGAGTGTTTCTAACGAAAAACCAGGATCAAAATTTTCGCTGTGGGTGAAGCACCTCAAAGCTACCGATCGTGTACCGACATGCAATCTAAAGCTATTTATTTTACGTTACATTACGAATAGTTGCTGATTGACCCTAATGTTCGGATATCGTATCTTACTCAAAATCAAACTGAAGCGGTTTAGTTAAATCTGTATAGTTTCAGCGCAGTTTGCACACGATGGATATCATCAAATGCATGTCTCAGTTGATTAAGTGTTAAAAAAGACCAAGTTCATTAATATTATATACACTGCTAGAATCATGTATGCACGCATATTGCTAACGAGGTTGCAAACCGGTAGCTTCGATCTAATAGGATTTTCTCGGTACCAATCATTGCACTGCATTTTGTACCTGTACTTTTTCTTGCATTTACCCTATTTATCGCGCCCTGGCAAGCATTTAATCGTAGTGCCGTTACATTCTTGGGTATAGTCAAACACCTTACTGATCAGTAGGCGCATACTTGAAAACAGCGAATTTTGTGCGAAGCAATTTTATTAGGTCGTAATTTTATAATGCTTACATGAAACAGGTTTTGGAATGTTGCATTGTGTTTCAGTTACCCTGCCGATCTGCATGCTTGAAACACAGGCATCATAGCTTGCAAATAATTAACGCAGCTACTTGATCGTGAGTTTCGGCAATAACGTCCGTAATTTGAGTTGTAGGATGCCGCGATTGCATTGCACTGAGTCTGAACACTCCGAGCCTCGATTTCCGTTTGCGACAACAGAAGGAACACTGTCTGTTGATAAGCAAATTGCAGAAAAGGCAGTTGTTATTGGAATATGTGGAAAGCAAATCTTTACTCTATTGGGTATTTTGTGGCAAAATTGGAAATTTGCGGAAGCACACAAATTGTCGTAATGTGCAAACAGCTAATACTTAAAAGTTGGCGTGATACGTTGATAACTTGGGGTTGAATTTAGTACTTTTGTAGTTTGTGATTTTAATCGAAACTTTCGTTAGGAGAAAGATCTTCAGTTGAATTATGCCATCAATCTATGTGATTAGTGCAACAATTTTAACGAGGTTTTTTTATCTGAAGGACGGATTTATTACCAATGCTTTGGCAATCAGTTGACTACCCAGACTGGGCGATCAGTGACGATTTATCTGCTAATGTGCACACTGTTTTAGTGAAACACCACAATGAGTATCCTCGTGCTCTTTTCACTTGCGCGTTACATCTAGCAATCGTATTACAAATTCTAGTATGTCTCGCATACCAAGGGCAACTAGGTAGAATTCTGCACTTGGTATAATGGACAATCGTGTAACTCACACGTAGCAAGTCATAGCTTTTGTCACCTGGCGTTTGTCAACAGAAGACCAAACTAGAATGTGGTATCACTCGACAGTTTGCACGATACAGGTACTGCAACGAAAGTATTTGCAGCACACATTGTGATGTGTAGCTTCATAGAAATGTACCTAGCTGCATAACTAGTGATATTGAGCCTCAGGGAACGTAGGAGGTTATATATATATATATATATGAATATTTTAGTTGTTCGCCATTTAGTCCTCCACCGCGTGTGCGTAAAGCAATTGCATCTGCCTGATCGTGGACACAGTTACTCATTCATGGCCCATCTCTATAAAACTTGTCGCAAAGGGTTGGGTTTGCACAGAAGAACTCAACGTTTGCACGCGAAAACTAAAATGGCATTGAAACTGCACACTGAAATCCTTGACGTTCAAGGTACACAATGAGTGCCATGCACTTATCTACTTGACAAGCATTGGTCTGATCTATGTGCATAAATTGATAAAATACGTGCTACTCATTTATGCAAAATATATCGCATTATACCAACATACCAGCAGAAAGATGGCACGCATAGCCATTGAAAAGGCAATCCGACTCCTGGATTGTTAATTCTTACCAGAAGACCAAACTGCTACGTTTTTATATTTTTTTACGTTGACGTCCATCCCAGCTGGCGACCAATTAAACCATAAGCATAAATGTTATTGTCCAGGCTAGTGAGTTGATTGGCTACTTTGCATGCAAGTTTTCAAACGATTGTGTCCGCAGAAACATATTTCACTAGTTATTGCACAAATGAAATAATATCTCAGTTACCTTAGTGTAACGCGCATAGAGTGTGTTGATTTTTTCTTCGCAGTTGACCAGAACCTGAGTCAGTGTCATTGTTTATGTAATAAACATGTGGGAATGGAACTCCAAATTGTAATGTTTTAGCAACTTTGCCTAAAGGCTAGGCTGGACTATCGTTTAGGAAATTTGAATGGGAACAACAAATCCCTCGAATAAGTAAAGCCTTGACGCATACCGCTTGAGATGCAGGAGCAAATTCCTACATGATCACGATAGTAGCTATAGAATCGGAAGCAAACTGCGAGCAGCTCCATCCCTTTAACTATGTTCGCTACTATTTTTGTGCGCCAATATTTCAGCAAATTTTTCCGTTACATTCACACTAATGAGATATGGTTTTGCGTAATGCAATGAGTTTTCCATATGCCCACTGTTAATTCTGATGCATATTTCTTAGTGCAGCCCAAATTTGTCTAAATACCTGGTCTACATAAGAAAGTGTCCTTGAACGAACAGTTAGTACGGCGCGCTGATTGCATCCCGTAACAATAAGAATTTCTGACGTTCTGACAGCATTACTATTTTCCGCATCAGACGATATCAAGCGGGTATGATTATATAACGAAATATCGTTCAGTGTTTGAAAGTGTATATTCTGCTTGGCCGCCTAATGCATTGGATAATGTCAGTAAAACAGCGCAATTGCTAAACGGTAGCTCAGGCGCATTTAGTAAATTAACTATCAGCATTTGAAACCGGAATATTGTGACTCCGTTAAATTTGCAACGAGGTTCTACTCCTCACTTTTACGGGGAGTTAGCCCATCCAGTGCATAACACAGCTCGTTGATGCCACAGCATATCTCTGCACGCTCAAAGCTATGCTTTAGGAAATAGGGAATATCTATTATTTTATCTCATGCCACTATTAAGCTGGTGTTGAATAAAATGTGGGTGTGATGTACAACAAGTAAAATCGAATAGCTTAGACATCTACTGAGTGGCAATACCACGCGCGTAACATACCACTGCTGGTAAACGTCTAGTTCTATGGCGAACAATGTTGCAAGACGCCAATATTAACTGTCTTACATTTAAGTCCGCAGCACGCATTTAATCAGTTGTGGAGTAGTCCGAGTTCTCCTCTTTGATAAGGTACAACAAATGATGTAAGTAAAAAATACATCGACACATCCGAATACATAGTGGGCGAACATCAGAGCAATTTGAGCTACAAATTCAGTCCTGAACTGTGAGATCATGATGGCTGATTTTGTCCGATTATTTTGAGATAGGTTTATGGCATAAGTTGAGAAAGTTTCCGCTCCCTATATTCCACTCATGGGGAAAAGAGGGTTACGGGCACAGCGTCCATGGATAGAAACCACAGTCAAGTACGTACTCAAGAAACGGTCTAGATACTGTCGAACCTACCAAGCAGCTCCATCAGCCAGGACCTTCGATAGTTCTCGACAGATTAGAAAAAATATAGGAAATGTCATAGGACTGCTCGTTTCCAATAGGAGCAGAGTTTTGTTGACTCTGCCGCATGTAACTCAAAAAATATGTTCTTATGTTAATAGACAATGTACATTAGGCGCTCACTAAATGTGAGACTTTACGGTATATCTGGTCGCGCCTTTGAATAAGTGTCCGCTTTCCTGTATGGGAGGGAACAGTTTGTACGCGTAGGGTGTAGCCTTGCGCTTAGGCAAGCTGTCCTTGTTGGCATCCCGCAGGGTTCTTTGTTGAGGGCATTGTCATACGCGATCTATGTAAATGACTTGCCGGTGGCGCTTGGAGGCTTCTCTCTAATATTTGCTGACGACCTTCATCTCTGAAATATTGTGAATATCCCGTGGATCCCGAGCCAATACCGTGTGCCTTGTATGGGCTTTGAGAATGGTATACCTTACGGTTGATGATCATGTATAGGGAAACCCCTTTGTTCTCCGAATGAGAACTGAGTTTCGTACCACACGATAAGTTGTCGGCTGTGGTGAACTCCCTTTTGTTACTTAGCTGATTGATTTATGTGTCGTCCACTCACTAGCCCTTCATACTAGCAGCAAGTGGAAGAAGGCTGCTTGTCCGGCTTGTCCGCATAATGTGGTTGATCCGCTGCTATTTCAGTATCCTAAAGGTCAATTTGTTTGTGAAGCCAATTCGCGGCATTCGTACGACCCCACTTAGAATAATGTATGCAAGCTTGTCCATCATGTCTTATCCAAGACATAATGGACTTAGAGAGGGTGTTACGAGTGGGTCTAGGTTAGTGCAGGGTCCACTGGGACAGACGTATCTTGAACACTTGCTTAGTTGAGGGATGTACTCCATGCTCTACCGAGGGAGAAGTGGGGACTTGATTCTCACATATCATATATTGACGGGTAAGATCGCCTCGGACTGGTCAGAGATATTTAGTCCCGCCAAGTTACCTTATCTCCACGGCCACCTACTGAAGCTGCATAAACCACGGTCTGATTGGCTTGGGACGGAAACTCGTCTGTCGCACCGAGTTGTAGTGCGCTGGAATTCGTTTCCAGATCATGTGGTTAAACAAATAAAAGTTAAGGGTTTTGCGCGTCAGCTTGATGCGCTTGGCTTGCAACACCAAAACGTTCCTTTTTCCTAACTTTCTCAGCCTTAACTTTCGGTTCCCTTTTAATGACTCTAAAAGCAGGATATTCTACTTGCTTAGCTCTTTCGTCTTTCTCTTCTTGCCCTTTGAGTTCGCTATTTTCTCTTTTTGACTTCACGTAACCGGTTCAACAGGGACGAATCTGTATCCAAACAGACACCATCGACTAAATACTGACCAGCTGATCGTTTTTCCTCAGCCAGAGTTGCACGTAGTATACCAGTGGTAGCCTGCAGCAAGCGTTCAGAAGCGAAGTCAAATTATTTACAAGGAAAACAACTGGATGACTGGACCAGTGGAATTCAATATAAGACAATATGGATGTTTTAACTAAGCTCGTCAATTTGACACGCATTAATCGTCACCCAAACTCATGGCACGACGGTGAAGCAAGACTTCTTCATTTTGTTGACCTCTGCCACTGAAGCAGAAGCTGTCCTGTTATCCACAGCTCGCCTCTGGAATGAGTCATGTTCTATCCGCCTATTCCCGGATATTCCGTCGAGCAAGCGCAGACAGGCGAAGCACCACTTGGACGAAAGTCGAACGGAATCCGTAACCAGGGCCATCATTTTACACGGAGTTCCCGAGGCTGCAATTCATGACGACCATGAAGCGAACACTCACGAGCAGGCAAAATGGCGGTACATTCGCAAGACCCTGCCCCTGGAGATCTTCAAAGCGTAATCAATTTTAAGGCGGCGCCGATCGACAAACTACAAGTGACGTGACCCAAGGATTGTGAGAGTGGTACTTCGATCTAGACAAATGTCTGCAATGGTAGTGGAAGGTTGGTATGCGGGCCGCAGCAGCCTTTCTCCTGAGCTCCGGATCGAAGCACCATCTGATAAGTAAACACACGAGAGCAGACACTTAGTCAGACCACTTCCTGACAAGAGTTCGGAATACTTCAATCAAGTAGCCAACGAAATTGGCAAACACTCTCCATACATTACATGCAAAGAGAAAAGCAAATAGGTGATGGTAGGATTCATGAATCGGACACAGATGAGTTTGTCATCACCCATCCAAAACATGATTAGTTGCCGACCTTTCATCCTTCGGCACAACATGCTACCCCAAACAGGCATCCCACGAGTAATTGCTAAAAACAGTGTAATTTCCAGTAGGTACACCAATGCAAAGATATACTGAAGAAGCTTACCAAACTGCGGTTACTTTAAACATCACAAACCTGGTATTTTAACTTCGTTACGTAAACCTGGTTGCACTCAGAAATTACCGATGCCGAAGTCGCGATAAATGGTATGTCCCTTCTCCCAAACGATGGACCTAGAAAGTGCGGGAGCTGTTACATTACCGCAACGACCTGCAGTGCGAACCGGTGGCCGATCCGGAAGCGCTGATTATGGACTAATTCTGGTACAGGCCGCGACTGAGACGCAACGACACTCGTCATTTGGCCGTGGTTTATTTTCCCCGATGTCCACCCCATAGATAGACTCACGCCTGGTATCATCCTTGGCAATGGTCTTACGAGGACGATACAGTCATGTTCTCATCTCAGGTGAGCGCAATATTCGGATTTGCAATTTCTGGAACCCACAAGTAACAGTTTAAGGCCGACTTGCAAGAGCATATTGCAAGCATTCCGCTCTTCAGCCATGTCAGTTCACCCAACCGATTCAGAGCCGAAAACAAATCAACTTTGTTTGATTTAGTGCTCGCGAACGAAGAGCTCATGGTTAGATAACCTAAGATGGAGAGCCCACTTGGGAGGAGCGACCACGTAACCATAATTTACGACTTTGTGTGTTATGCGGAGTATGCACAAGAACATACTAACTTGTTTCGAGAAATCACCCGTTACGACACACTGGCAGAACTTGTGGGAGATGCCAGCTGGGAGATCCCGGACGAATGTTGCATTAAAATACTTTGTTGAATTTTACTGTCAATTTCAGTGATCTGCTTTAATCTGCATCGGTCAAGAAGCTGCTTCGTTTTGCAAGGGCACAATCATTCATTCGGAGCAGAACCCGAAAACTCATAACATTTAGTTACGCTACGTGGCATGTGCATAGAACGAACTCTAGGCCTGACAACTAGCGTAACTATATGGTGCATCGTAATCACTGTACCACAGTTGGGCTCGAGGACAAATTAATACTCTAGCAGAGTCTAGTGGAAAGGTTGTGTTAACTAAAAGCTTCTGTCATCATTATCATTATATACGTTAGGTAAAGCTGTAAAGCACCTCAGCTACATTGCCGCACTACAAAATATAAAAAGAAACTTAGTACTGCTGTTGCATGCCAGCTGAGCTACCAGTATCGTATGGCCATCGTTCCTGAAATCGACTAGCCGACTACTAGGAAACAAGAACAATTGTTAGGTAAAATTATATTACGCTAGGAAATGAGATTGTGGTTGGAAGGTGAGGCTAAAAGGGATGGGGAGGGACAAAATTGCCCAAAACACGAACTTCACTGATGTCGGCTCTTAGCCATCTCAGCAAGTGTATCCAGCCAAAAGTGTTCATCGTCTTTTGGACCGAAACCAGGAAAACGTGAAGCTCCAACCGAGGCTAGCTCCGAAGTGAGCGCCTTCATTCCTCTCGACCAATTCATCGCTTGGCCAACCTTCCTATTCCTTCATCCCCACGCCCGGCACGCAAATAATGCACGTCGCGGAAGTCGGTGGGCTGGCACGCGCAACACGTGGCCGAGCCATCGGATCGTGAAATGATGGCGCTGAGCGTTTACAATAGCGGAGCGGATCCAGTCAGTAGGGACAGTTTCCTGCTCGCACAGTTTCACTAGTAATTCATATAAATCATGAACAAAAACAGAGCTCCCGAATTTGCAGAGGGCTAGATGATGTTATTCTGGTTCCGCGGCTTTGTTTAACTTCAACAGCCCGGTTTCACTTTTGGTTTTTGAGCGAGAGGGCGGATCCGAAGGGAAAGAATACAGAGCAGGGCCATCAGTGGCCGGTGAGGTATCGAACAATTCTAGCCGATTAAATTGCTTTTCAAAATGCTCAGCCCAAAGCTCTAAACGTATTAACAAATTGTGGATAGTGTGTCCACTCTCGTTACGTATAGTTTCACTAACACCAGGTCTTCTGCTGCCAGTTTCCCGTATAAGACGGCAAAGCTTTCGATGGTTACCAAGGGTAGTGGCCACTTCCATGTCTGACGTACGATAAGACTACAAGGATTCGCGGTCTCTATGCAGGCTAGAACGGAGTCTTACGCGGAGCTGTTTGTGAGTTTGATTGTGTTCGCTTCCAGCCGGAATATGCCGGCGAGTATCCATAAGTTCCAGAGACCGCGGATAGACACAATATCCATGTTGGCTATTAGACTTACCACATGAGAATTTCCCTGCTGCTAATAAGGTCTGGTGAACATGCGTCCAGTGACCTTCAATTGTTTCCAGTGAGCGCTTACTCAACTCGCATGTCAGTGTAATTTGATAGGCATTCAGAACAGCTGGCTTTGTCATTTGGCTGATGTCAATGCGCTCCCAGTGCCGTGGTGGGCGTCCGCCAAAACTCATGCGCATGTCAGCACATAGAAGTGCATTATCTGTGTCTAGACCTGTGCTCCAAATCGAGCGACAGTTCTGGACGCAGCCTTTCCAGCGGTAACTGATTGCAATGTGATCGATTTGCGTTTAAGGCTAGTTCGAGGTTGGTGGGCGCCAAGTCACCCATCGGGCAGTGCTGTGTCGGAAATTAGTACTCGCAGGAAATAAGTGGATCTCTTTACACAAATGAAGTAACCGCGCACCGTTTTCATTACGGGAGCCTACACCGTGTTGACTACGCAGATGCATTTCATCCGTGGATCATTTCCCAACTTGTGCGTTCTAATGCCCAGGCAGCACAATGGTGTCCGTGCTTCTTCTGTGGAGAAGGAACTGAGTCAGTCGGCTATAGAAGTCGTCTTTTCCCAAATCATCGCTGCAGTTGGTAGTGCAATTGGTCAAGACAGGAGAACGATTAGAGTTGTCAACCAGAGCCTTTTGTTCAAAACCTTACTGCAAGCCAGCGCGTTTGTTGTTGGGTTACAAGGAGCCCTTTATAAGGCATAAGGAGCAACACACAAATACCTCCATTAAGGAGCCGTCCTAATTCCAACCCCCAGGCTGAATGACCAGGAGACTGAGTTTGTCCGGCTTCTAACTATTGACCAATATGGTATGAGTGACTCCGTCCGTACAAAAGTAGCATCACCCAGGGTATCTCAGTGGATCACTGAGGCACACAAACCATCGCACCACGGTAAGGTCCGGCCTAATTGCGATGGAAAAAGCATCTCTCCAGACATGTGAACAGCCTTCGGAATGTGAAACATGATGTTCCCCCAATAATATCAGCGGATGGATGTGCTAAAACCTCCTAGGATGCAGCCAAAGGTGATGCAATCGATCACAACTTTGGTTGTAATGGGCTACTTCGCTATGTCCAAAATCATTGTACCGGAGCAACACGGATTCCGTTAGTATTGATCATGTACTACCAACCTACATTTGCCCATGGCAGTTGGACAGAGATAGCTGCCTGTGGGACCGACATTGATGTCACGTACTATTCCAAAGCATTCGACCGCATAGATCACCGTATCTTCCTCCAAAAGCTGCAAGCATTCGGAGTTGGAAACCCTGTCCTTGGATGGATTGGTAACTTGCTCTTTCAGGGGTGCCGCCAGGTACAATGTTCATTCGCTGACACAATTGATGTGTACTGCAAAGTTTTACAAGGGTCGGTGTTGCGGCCGCGCTTATTCTTGTTCTATATATTAACGACCTTTCGATTGCCATCAAGGCAAATGTTCTGCTTTTTGCCGATGAGAGCAAGATATGGCGGGCACTCTACTGTCAGGAAGCTCACAATGTGTTGCAACAAGAATCAGACAGCGCGTTTGAATTGTCAAAGGTAAATATACATCCGTTTAAATCGGACGTGCAAACTCGTGCTTGTGTGCCACAATTGCACTACGCATATAAGCTTGGAGGCGACATTATGAAAGGCACCTCACACGAGCGAGACCTTGGGGTGGTGATCAAAGATGACCTCAGATGTTCGGCACAGTTCTTGAAGACGTCCAAAACCGCGAACCAACAAGTTGTTGTGTTACGGAGTGGGTTGGGGAGGTTCGATCCCTCTATCATCCACCAAATGTGCAATGCGTATGTGAGGCCCAATTTAGTATACGCAATCCAGGGTTGGCAATTTTGGTTAAAAGGCGATCTGGTTAAACTGGATACCGCACAGCGACGGGCAACGAACATTGTGGAGGGTTTGTCCCACCTGCACTAAGATAGACAACTGAAAGCCAAGGGGTGTACAGCGGAAGACATCGCCTTTTATAGGATGAGTTGCTATTGGTGTTCCAGATTTTGAAATACCCCGATCACGATTGCCGCCACCTCGTGAAGCTTAGTTGCAACACAGATTTGAGAGGTCATAATCTGACACTTACCAAATAATACAGTCGGCTTGACAGCCGCCAGATCTGTTTCTCACTTCGAGTTTGTCAACTATGGAATGCTCTTGCGATCTTTGTCATTTCCCACCTAAGCACTACATTCAAAAAACGACTGGACCATGCTTTACGCTTTTCACTTCACTTGATCTGGTTTATATTTATTGTGTGACGACAAGACGCAAGAGAAAAGCCGCACGGTTGATAAACAATAGCTCAGGCGCATTTAACAAATTAAGCCATCACAATTTGAAACTGGAATATTGTGACTCCGTTAAAGTTGCAACAATGTTCTACTCCTCACTGGTATGGGCACCTACTCGCGTTTCCGTCCACTGGTGTGCGCACGTTCAAGCACCAGATGCTGAGTGCAAATGGTCAGTTCACTGACTCATGCAGATTGGTGTCCTAGCTCTTGTCTAGTAGAGAGTCGTGCCCTTACTACAACCCAGCGGTCGCCACGACGAAGCATCTAGAACATCAGTCCATGGCACAACAGTGGCAGCAGTGAGTAAAACATCTGTCAGGTTCCTGCTGCCAAAATCCTCATCTCATCATAAGCTCCCATGACATGGGTCACATATACTGCACCGTATTTGACGTGTGAGCTTCACGCGAGCAATTAGCACTGCATGTAGTATATCCCGATAAGGACGATGTTCCCTGTACCACGTAGATGCTATTCAGTACTGACATTTCAGTCCATTTCCTCAGTACATTTTACATGGTCATGAAATTGATAAACTTCACGCTAACACGGAGCAAGCGGTAACGCTGATGCAACACAAATGTCGCTTGGATCTAAACACGAACAATTTCCGTCCTATTATTCACACGCCCATCTCCTCAACATTGATGAAAATAGTATTCAAAATTTAGTCGTGGGAGCCATAGCAGTCAGCCGCATTATAAGTTGTTGAATTCAAAATCCTGCACAGCACCTCGGTATAAGACTGGAGATGAAGTGATATTTGACAGTGGTTGGATAGTCTCGTCGAAGTGTTTCTTTGAATTTTGAGCCCAAATGTCAATTTGACATCTCTAAAGTTAGTGTCTAGTTGATGATGGGCTACAGGGCTTAAGCTGATAAAACATTTGTTGTCAAATTGCGCTTCCATTATCGTTTGCGGAATATTAATGCTTGGTTCCAAAAAATAGAGGAACTGCAGGGGGATTGAATGGGCACTCCACTGGCCTCTCCACAACCGAGAAAAAGGACCTCCTATTAAGTTTGGGCCCGTAACATTGCACAAGCTATCACTGGCCGTACTGTACAATTGTACTTCATTTTGTGCTAAATTAAAGCCTTTTTTCTATTGCAGTGGAATGTAACCACCTACAATTTGTCGGAAGACGTACAATTTGTGGTCAACGGCAGCAACCAACTACACCGCGTAGTAACCATTAATCGTTACGTTGTGCCGAATTATGCGACAACACGTTGTCCACACGTGCCGTCCACTTCACTCAAGTTGAGCTAATGTAATCAACTTTCGAACGAGAGTTCCAAAATTTGGATCGAGAATTGGAATCAATGACAGCAAGACAACAACTGCTACTCAATATTGTATGGATTTACATAAATCGGATTAATCATGAAATAAAGAAACATGTTTAACCGTTTATATAGCATGTTTTGCTTCTCTGTAAACACCATACATTCGTGCAGTAGTTTATATGCGCTAAATGAAATTTTATATGTTTAGCTTGGTATTAATTTCATAGACATGGCTTGCTGACGTAGTGATGGTATTGACTGGTTAACCAGTTACATCTGTTTAGTTAAATCCGATGCACTCCAGGTGGGTTTCTACATTAGACAGTCTCCTTTCTGTTTTTTAAAACCGTCACTTCGACATTTATACCTGCTCAGCGTCTTCAGCGGTTACCATAGAAAGTTACACATGTTTAAATATGTTCCGCGCTAACTCTTATCAACAGGAGATTGTTGTTCTGAGTTCAACGAGATTTGGAAACAGTCGGTTGGTATAGTAGTTTGGTAACGTTTCGCCCTTGGCGCAAGAGCTTCGTCAGACCAGGTGAATCAGTGCAATTGGGGTGGGATTTTATAGCGAAGAGGGGCGATAACCGCGTTACCCGAGACTTGAGTCATGATGTCATTACAGCAACCGTTCATGGTGTCGCCGCAGGTGGTTCAAACACAGTGGGAATAGTCCAGGTGTTCCTTTGTGCGCCACGGCATTGATGGATAAGCCCATAGTGTTGACAATGGGAGTCGGTTTGCACTTTCCAATCTGATCCACACACCGATGCCCATCAATCTGGCCGGCTTAAAACCGCCCGCCATGCATTAGGGAGTTCTACCTCCTCAATTCTCTTCACGTAGTCGTCAGATTTGGACATTTCCACCGCCTCGGCAATCAACCGCTGAGGTGTTCATCGTGCACCCCTCCTAATGACCTCTACGTTTTCGTGGTCCATCTGGAGACCCGTGTCTAATGCGTGCACAGCTACGGCCGAGTCTCTTACTATTGTCTGGTATTCAAACTCGTTTCTCGGTGGTGTTGAAATGCGCCTTCCGTGTTCCGAAATTCGTGTGCGTAATTCTCTTGCTGTTTGGCGTATGTACACATGTGTATAGTCTTTAAATTTAATTTTATAAACACAGTTAGTCGTCCTATAATTGGGAAGGGGGTCCTTCAGGTGTATCAGTGCCGAACATAACGTTCGACCTCGCTGAAAGATCACCCTTATATTTTCCTTGGTCAGTACCGTCCGAATTATCTCGGAAGTGCCTTCCTTGTACGGAATTCTGACCATCCCTATCCACTCGGCTACGGGTCTTGACAGCCGGTGTAGCACTCTATGCAACTGAAGTTTGACTAGTCGCCGTTGGTAACCGCTTTCTAATACTTTGCTCATTGCCACTTTTCG